>JASGAU010395766.1:0-34740 GCA_030220045.1 Australoheros facetus
GTGTGTGTGTGTGTGTGTGTGTGTGTGTGTGTGTGTGAGATCTATGGTGGTCAGAGAGCTTATTTGTGTTGAGTTCACTGAAGGCCGTGGCTAGCAGGAGAGCAAAATCATATGCTTCCTATTACAAGTAAGTGCCTGCCTAGTCCTGGAGGAACAAGAGAAAACCAGATCACTTAGTGGAGATAATTAGACAATTTCAATCCTGTCTATAAAGAAATTTAAAAATTTTTTTTTTTTTTTAATTAATATAGAGGTGACTTTTGAGCCTTGTGGCTGATTTTTATTTTTTTTCCCCCCCAAACTTTTCCAGAATTGTCACGGATGTTTTTCAGACTAAGGCTCCTCGTTATTCATTATATGGATTTTTGAATTTCAAAAGGATTTGTCTGTTACAGCCAATTGAAACTGGTGGCAGAACTGCCAGAAAATGAAGAGGCTGAAACCAACAAAAGAAACAGGAAGCGAAATAATAATAATCCTTGGCATAAAAATTCAAGACCCCATTTTGAGGAAGCACAAATAAATGTTGCATTATTTGACTGAAAAAAAAAAAGTGTTTTTCCAAATAACTGTTCATATGTTTGCCTTAAACAAATAACCCTTCTGTCTGGGAATACTGTGGCCAAGACCGGTGAACCTGTCAACTATGGAGTTTCTCAGAAGATTTACAGATTTTTCAGAGGCAACAAACTTTTTTACAATCTTTACAATCTTCAGATTCTCGAATTATTTGATTTTAGATCCATTAAAAAAGACAGACAGGATCCTGACTTGTAATGGAGTATTTTGACAGCATTGCATTTCTGTGTGTTAATTAACACTTCATCTGTGCATTCATCGTCGTTCACTGTTTTTACCTTCTGTGTGTGTGTTCTGTGTGTTATCCCTTAGATATCCGTGTGAACTACTGCTATACCAAGTTTGAAAATGGGCGCTGTCTTGCTCCAAAGCCTCAAAACACTACTAAGGAAGCGTGCTGCTGCACCGGCATGCCTGGTCAAGGCTGGGGAGACCCCTGTGAAATCTGCCCCAACAAAGAAGAGGGTGTGTATTCTAATCAGACCGTAGACACAGATGTGCAAAACACATATTTAGGAAACCACTTACATGCATGCTTGCAAAATTATTGAAACTGTTTAGTGGTATTTATGACTTTTGACATCTGATGATTCCAGAGGCGTATCGCGTTCTCTGTCCTAATGAGGGATATGAACGGGGGCCAGATGACCATCCGAAAGGTACGTGGGTTGTGACAATAAATCTTAATTTTCTTATGTCTCTGTTAAAGTTGTGGCATGTAATTTCACCCTGCGTTGATATTTCTAATCGTAGATATTGATGAATGCATCAATGATCCTTGTATTAATGGCCAGTGCATTAACACGGATGGCTCTTTCCGCTGTGAGTGTCCCATGGGATACCACCTTGACATCAGTGGAGTCAGATGTGAAGGTCAGTTTATTCTTTGTTTTCATCCTCCTCCTCTTTTTTACAGTCATTCTCAATCCCTTTTTTTTATGTTAATGTAACATTAACGGGGTTTATGGAACATTCTTCAATACAGACACTAACGAGTGTGAGATTGGCAGTCCCTGTGGCAACGGCACATGCACTAATGTCATTGGAGGATTTGAGTGTACGTGTGATGACGGCTTTGAGCCTGGGCCAATGATGACCTGTGAAGGTATGTGAAGCTGGATCTGAGCTCCCATTTATGTCATGCAGTCTTTATGTGTAACTTGTCCCTTTTCTGTTCCTGGTCCAGACATCAACGAGTGCGCCCAGAATCCTCTGCTGTGCGCCTTCCGCTGTGTTAATGTAGTGGGCTCGTACGAGTGTAAATGCCCCACAGGCTACGTGCTGCGTGAGGACAGGAGGATGTGCAAAGGTATTACAGTAAAATGACTCACTGATACAGTCAGATTTTGCAGGTCCGTGAACTGAAAAGTGCCGGAAGAAAATCTAAAAAATTTTCTTCCGGCACTTTTCAGTGCGTTATGTAACTTTACGTTCCGTACAGTTACATAACGCACTCTCTCTGTATTTCTGTGAGATCCTCAAGCGTTCTCTGTCCGGGATGAACTTAAATCACTCTGACAACTGTAGCCGATCGAGTCTCTGTTTAGACCTCCGCTCTCTCGTATACCTCGCGTGCCATAGCAACAGTTGTATTTGGAGGAAAGCGGTGAGTCAGGAGGAACATGTCAGTGTCTATAACGTCACTATTTACATTAGCGCTCCAAACAGACCGCCACTACAAGCCTGTTATCACTCCAGAGCTCAGTGTTGGATTGGGTGGTTAGATTAAACTCTGGAGTACATTGTCTGAGTGTCTGTGTTACATCACTGGTGTAATTTGCTGCGCAGGCATGCATGCACATGGGTTTCTTAAAGCTTTTGCATCCTCTTACTCTTAGTATGCTGTTTATCTTCCAGACCAAAATGAGTGTGAAGATGGTATAGATGACTGTGCCAGCAGAGGCATGACCTGCAAGAACCTGATTGGTACATATATGTGCATCTGTTCACCTGGATACACGCGCAAGCCCAGCGGAGAGGGTTGCATGGGTAATTATCATGTCTTACTGTAGGGCATAATGAACCTCATCTCGGCTTTACTTTGAATACAGTTAATATAGTATGTATCTTTACATTGTGTGTCTGTCTGCTTTAGATCTGAATGAGTGCTCAGTCAAACCAGGTATCTGTAAGAACGGCCGTTGTGAGAACACAGTAGGAAGTTACCGATGCAGATGTGACCAAGGATTCATCCCTAACCCCACTCAGACAGAATGTATTGGTATGTACACTGCCATCATTTTAAAAATGTCACTCTTGCCTGCACAGAAATGAGGCTATGAGGTTATAAGCAGAAGAGGAGCCCTTCCTTCTGTATTTACATCTTTCAAATTGGATCAGATATAATACCTGGATGATGAGATTAGGAGTGTATAATTAAACCAAATATTTGTAAATCACCAGTTCCAGCCAACTTGGACATTAATGAATAAAAAAGCAACCATATTACTTCATATTTTACCCATATAAATAATTTAAAAGTTAACACACTTCTTTAGGAGCAGAAAAAGAAACCAGTTTTATTTTCCATCAAATTTAGATGGGAATTTAGCTTTTCCATGATACTGTCCAATGCTTCTTAAAAAAAACAAAAAACGGGTGTCTGTTACTATCAGGACAGGGTCAGGGAAATACTTTTGAGGCCTTTCTTCCTAATCTGAATATACAGTATACCTCTGGGTAGCTGTAATGTGTGGAACTTGGTGAGAAAAACTCCAGTGCGACTTTGTAAGCTCTATGCTTATCTTCCTTCTTACAGACAGTAGTGATAGTGAAGTGTGGGTTATCTATTTATGTCTGCTGTGTGAGTCCAGGTCCTGTCTGGGTGGTTTGGTCTGCTTCCCCATCATTGTCTCACTCCGTGTCTCTCTCACCCTCCAGATAACCGTGAAGGCGTCTGTTTCACTGAAGTTCTGACCACTCTGTGTCAGATGACTTCTACTAACAGGATCCCAGTGACCAAGTCAGAGTGTTGCTGTGATGGGGGCAGAGGCTGGGGCACCAACTGTGAGCTCTGCCCCTTGCCAGGGACTACCCAGTACAAGAAGATGTGTCCTCTGGGACCTGGGTACACCACTGATGGAAGAGGTATGTTAATCAGATCAAATTATCA
This sequence comes from Australoheros facetus, assembly GCA_030220045.1. Taxonomy (NCBI): domain Eukaryota; kingdom Metazoa; phylum Chordata; class Actinopteri; order Cichliformes; family Cichlidae; genus Australoheros; species Australoheros facetus. Next base: position 3,692 of record JASGAU010395766.1, read on the forward strand.
CTGTGAAAAATGGAGATTGATTTAGTAATCCACAGTTAATTTATACAATTGAAGAGTTTGGAACTTCTACAGAGTGTTATTTTATTTTCAGAACAACAGGTGGGCTTATCTGTATCATACAGACACAGATACCTTCTAATTAGCGCTAAATAATAAAATATTAATAAAATAATAGAATTTCACTCACCGAAACTCAAGCACCAACTTCTAGGACAGGATGTTTGTGCAGTTAGCCACACAGCAAACCATGTGATTTGACAGATAATTTTATATAAAAAAAAAAAAATCATCCAAAAGACACCAACGCTCGAGCTTTAACAAAACAACAGTACAGCTGTATATCCTCTTACGACACAGTTATTGCTTCAGTGTCACCAAACGTCTGTATTTTTATTAAAACATGTGAACTGATCCCACACCAAAAGGAACAAACTTTGTAGTGAAGAAGAGGAAAGTCACAGGGGGAAAACGTTGGACAGGTGGCAGGGAAACGAATCAGATTTAACTCTGCACCACACTGCAGGGATATTAACACACAGTTCCTGCAGTTTTTTTCTTCAGTTACCCAGATATTATAGATGACTGTACTGCAATCCATTGAGTCATGTGCAACATATTGTAATAGCATTGTATAACAAGCTACTCTGTGATTTCCACCCTGAATGAAAACTACAGATACAGCTGAGAGCTTCAGTGACTATAATTAGCTGAGGTGAAGCCTAGCAGGCTACAGCAGTTTGTGCTGGCATCCACTTATCAGTCAAAATGGCCATGAGCCTAATAATGCTAAACTTTGAGCCTGAATACCAGGGTCACATCCCATTCAGTGAGCACACAGCAGAAAATTAGCTATAAAGGCAGATTTTTTTTTTCTGTACCAGGTGCTAAACATGATTTTTTTATGCTCTAAAATTAGACGTTTTAACACGAGTGGACGGGGAGTGACTCCTTTTTGCAGCCAGCCTCAAGTGGTCTAATAGAGGAACTTTTTTTTTCACGTTGACTTCATTTTTCAGTCCACAGAAACCACTAATCAAACATGAATACAATGAAAAGGAAGAGTATGTTTTTTTTTAAATCTGTTTTTGCATTAAAGGATCCTTGTTGGTGTGAGTATGTTCCAGATGAGCTGAGGCCTGAAAAATATGGCAGTGATTGTTATACTTTTTTCTAAAATTGCCACTGCCGGCATGTAAACCACAAACTACTCAGATGGCTGTATAAATTTTGAGCAATGAAGATTATATAATAACAGATAGTTGTTGTTGGCTGTGTTGAAATCACTTGCAAAGCATTTTTAAAAATTTTCTAGCTAAAAAAAAAAAAAATCAGTGCTTTTATACCTGCTGATGCATAAAAAAAAAAGTTCATGACAGATATTTCCCCAAAATTGTGTGGAACTGTTCACTGTTTTGAAATGTAATTATTGACAAACTCTGAATGCAACCGAGAAATGAACTATCTTGAAGTAAGCTAACATTTCTCGTTTCCGTCCAGATATTGATGAGTGCCGTGTGATGGGGAACTTGTGCAGGAATGGTCAGTGTATCAACACTTTGGGCTCCTACAGTTGCATTTGCAGTCCTGGCTACACTATTGACATCACCAGCACACTGTGTGTGGGTAAGGCTTAAATTCACCTCCAACCTTTACACTTAATGGAAACCTCTCGTTCTCATTCCTGCTGTCTAGTAAAGAGCCCAAACTATGTGGGTGGACTGCCTACACCCTCCTATGAAAAATGAAGCTCGAGTCTGTCTGTCTCATCATCTCTGTTTATGGAATTTCTGGCTACAGGATCTGTCTCTGTATTTTACTCATTCTGCCTCTCCCTTTAGATGTGGATGAGTGCATACAGGCACCAAAGCCTTGTAACTTTATCTGTAAGAACACAGAGGGAGGGTACCTCTGTTCCTGCCCCCGAGGATACATCCTTCAGGAGGATAGAAAGAGCTGCAGAGGTAACTTGCACAGGCACCCAAAGAATCTCTTAATATTCAGGAGTAGCCCACATTATGCCGGGTGTTTCTCACATCACTTGGGTTCAACGGTTTATTTAGCTTCCAGATTAGAGCTGCTGCAGTGCCGCGTGGGCCGGACCTTCTGGCAGCGTTCTGCTTGCCGTGCTAAGATGCTCACTTTTAAATAGTGAATGCAGATGTACCCATTGCCTTTGACACGGTGCATCTGTCTGTATCCGTGTTTATCAGGCATGTTTATAAGCCTAAACAGCTATGCTAATAGTGTTCCGTTTTTTATGGCCTCTTTAGTCTTTATTTGCCATAGTTTTAGCTTTCCCCCTCTACAGTACCCCTCTATGTTTCCGGTGTCTAGTTCATTTACAGTTCATTTGTAGGTCAGTGACTGTAGAAGCACTGGAATTTGCTTGAAGAAGAGCAGCTCACATACATTAGAGCAAGCAGTAGTTCAACCCCAGTATCGTAACTATAAACTACTAAACTGTTTCAATTGGGAAATTAATTCTTTATGTTGTTGTTGTTGTTTACAGATCTGGATGAGTGTTCGACCAAACAGCATAACTGTCAGTTCTTATGTGTTAACACCATCGGTGGCTTCACCTGCAAATGTCCTCCCGGCTTCACCCAGCACCACACTGCCTGCATTGGTAAAAACATTAAATACTGCACATCCAAATAATTTTTTTAAATTCAAAATTATCTTTAATCAACTGCCTCTTAGTCCAAATAGGATATCTCATACCCAGACAGCTTGTCTTTTACAGAATAACTGTCATCCTGCCCAACTCATAATAGACACGGGAAGCACCCTCTTGTCTAACCTTTATAAACCCATTCAGCGTTAATGGACTCTGGCAGATATCACACTGGTCTTACTAGGCTGGCCTGGTTTGTAGTCATGGCAGCTTAAGAGTGCTTGTTATGGAACATTGCAGTAGATCGTCATGACTACCACAAGCCTTTTTCCAGACCATAAAACTGCACCCGTGACCTCACATCAGTGTCAGGGAACCCTCAAACTTTTTTTTTTTTTTTTTTAGAATTTAACCCACGCAAATGTCACACAGCAGGCTTGGATGGGCTGTTAGTCTACGGGTGATGAAGTTGGAAAAACATGGCTGTGACGTCAAACTGTTGTTCCAGTCATACTATGACTGCTGTGTGCCTACATGTAAGACAGAGTGATAGACAGTGAACCTCAGAAACAAAGGAGGACAGTCTATTTTAGGCAGTCTAACTATGGATTTCAAATGTGCTTTAAAGCGAACCTTCTTTGCTTATTTCCCAGCTCCATTTTTTTTTTTTTGGTTGTTCTGTGATTCTGCAAGATTAGCTTTGCATCATTTACAGGTCAATATATTCTTTATTATCTTTTAATGGGCCTTGTTTTGGCCCCTTAGTTCACCCACTCTCTGAATCAAGCCATTTCAGTCCTCTCCCTTTAAGTCAGCTTTCTTCTAATTGGCTGTTTCTTTTAAACAGAAGGTTTGAACATCAGGTGGACGTGCCTGCTACGATCACTGACCATGTTAAGAATATCCACTGTCCTTGGCATCATGCAGAAACAAGAGTAGATAAAACCGTTTGAAACAGAGCATTTAGAGCAATTTGAAGGCTGAGCTTGTGGCTCGTGGGGTTGACTTGTGCATACACTGATCTCATTACTTGAAACTCTGCCCATGTTAAGTGTGAGCATCCACCATTGTAAATGTTTACATACACAGACGCAAATAAGGAAAAGCATTGCGTTATGTTCCAAATGCTGACCATTCCTTCAAATGGAGATCTGAGCTGGGAACATATTAACAGTCTTTCTAAATCTCAAGCAACTGTGAAAAGACAACAAGACATTTAAACATATTTAAAAGCTGAGATTCAGAGATTACTTTCTTTTCCAGCCTTAACAACAAAGTCGTGTTCAGATTTGCACGGATTCCAATCACAACGATCAAACCTGTTTCTCAAACAAATTCTTGTAAATTAATGCTGGCTTTTCTTTTATTCCCAAGTTCAAGAATTCACTTTTAAAATTACTTTTTTTTTGCCACTTCAGGTCTGGTATTAGACCAGCCGATCAGGGATTTCATTCTTGAACCTCTTTCAGACATAAAGACAATTTGTACCAAAAGTTCACGGTAACCTGACCTATTTTTAGAGACTGATGCCAACTATGCAGATTTTTAGTGACTCAGCAAGTCCAAATCAGGGTAATGAGCCTTTATATCAAGTTTCCAGTTTTACCCTCGTCTGAACCTTCCCTTTTTGTCTGTGTAGACAACAATGAATGTGCAACAGACCCCAATCTGTGCGGCTCCAATGGTGTCTGCCAGAACACTCCGGGCAGCTTCAATTGCGATTGCCAGCGGGGATTCTCATTAGATCCCAGCGGACAAACTTGTGAAGGTCTGAAAACACTTTGTTCCAACCCCAGCATCTGCTGATTAATTACAGAAAAAGACTCTCGCAGTAATTTTGCTGTGTGTGTGTGTGTGTGTGTGTGTGTGTGTGTGTGTGTGTGTGTGTGTCTGACAGATATGGATGAGTGTGATGGCTCACACAGGTGTCAACATGGCTGTCAGAACTTAGTAGGTGGATACAGGTGCAGCTGTCCCCAAGGCTACTTGCAGCACTACCAGTGGAATCAGTGTGTTGGTAAGTAATACACCACTGTTCTGTTTTACAGAAAATATAACAATTATTTCATTTTGGAACATCCTCATGACTTGGTTGCTAAAATATCAGCCTTGAAGTTCTGGGATAGAGTGAGGTCTGAAGACCTTTTTAAAACAAGGTCCATAATTCCTCTATTTTCTGCCACTCCTGTAATATAAACAGGTCTCAAATGTTTTTATTTCAGTGTCATACATATGATGCTAAAAAAAACTGCATTAATTTCATTAGAAAATGCACTTTTAGTTAATGGGAGGCAAAACATACAAGATGCTAGTGTAAATGAATTACTGAAGTAGGTGCAAAAATTTAAAAAGGCAACATCAAAAATCCCTTTAGTACATAAAATAATTGGGAATAGCTAAACTATCGAGAAAGCAATCACATGGGCTGTGTGCATTCTGATGTGTGTACTGCAAAACAATGAGTGCTTGTTAGTTAAACCTCAGATTTTAGCTTGAATGTCTGCACATATTTACAACATTCATATCAGGCTTTCCCAGTATTGTTTGTCTCTTTTTAACTGGAATGACCCTGTGTTTGTTTACTTCCCATCAACTTCCTGTGACCCAGATGAGAATGAGTGCATGAACAGCCAGATCTGCGGGGGAGCGTCATGCCACAACACCCTGGGGAGTTTCCGTTGCCTTTGCCCCACCGGCTTCAACTACGAGCAGACCGCCGGAGGCTGCACGGACATCAACGAGTGCTCCACGAGCCAGAACCCATGCAAGTTTGGCTGTTCAAACACAGATGGGGGATACTTATGTGGATGTCCACCTGGGTACTTCCGTGCGGGGCAAGGGTAGGTGAATGAGGGATTCCTGTATAAATGCTTTCAGGGTGTTTCTAGGTGACTAACAGCTTTGTTTTTTGTTTCAGACACTGTATCACAGGTCTGGGCTTTACAAGTGCTGGACATGGAGATGAGATGGAGGATAATTCACTCTCACCTGAGGCCTGCTATGAATGTAAAATCAACGGCTATCCCAAGAAGGGACGCAAACGCCGTAGCGTCAACTCAACGCAGGAAGATCATATGGAAGACATGCAGGTAAGCTGTATGAAGCACACTGGGCCTGGATTTATAAGTGAGGGCAGCGAGGGCATGTCCTCTGTATATTTTAAGGGAAATTGAGGGTTTTGGAAAGTTGGAGGAGCCTAAGATTCAACAAGGTCTTAAAATTCTCTAAGATTTTTGACAAGTTACATTTAAATTTGACTACTTTAAGCCTAATGAAATAATAAATGAAGTGTTTACTGTATCTCACTATTGATAAAATACTGGCAACAATCTACTATTGTAACACATTGTCATTTTTTTCTTGGACACATCCTTTATCTGTTAAACTCACATGGCATTTTCTCTCTGCAGCTAACTGAGACAGAGGCGGTCAGCCTAGCCAGTGTGGACATAGAAGACACTCTCCAGTTCCACCTGAACATCAGTGACCTGAGCAACCGCGACCACATCCTCGAGTTCACCCCGGCCTTAACCACACTCAGCGACCACGTGCGCTACAGCATCGACTACGGGAACGAGGAAGGCTACTTCAAAGTCAGCCAGAGGGAGGGTGTCACCTACCTGCACTTGAGCAAGAAGAAGGGCCTCGCGTCTGGCGCATACGACCTTCAGATCAGTAGTATGCCCCTCTACAGGAAGAAGGAGCTGGCTGAGCTGGAGGACCAACACGATAAAGACTACCTCACAGGACAGCTGGGAGACATACTGAAGATGAGGGTGCAGATCATCCTCCATTAACCATGTCAAGACTGAGAGAGGCAGATGCTGCCAACAGCTGCTAATCCAGCGTCAGGCTCACACTCTCCAAAAGGCCAAACATTTCTGACTCTGGGTCAGCAGCTAAGGGGCAACTTCTACTCACTCCAACCGGGAGAAGGGCTCACCACCAAAGAGACAAGAAGGGGGTGGGGGTGGGTGGGGGATTGACTGCTCTGTGTCATTCGATTACCAAAGATGATTCTGCATATCATGGGTACAATTTCTGTGGAAAGTACCAGCTGAACAAGGCAGTATGAAAGATTCCAGTCAAATGAAGCACGTATTGCCCTGACACACAACTCCAGCTGTGTTTAAAGCACTATTGAGGGTGTGAATAGGGTTTTTAATTGTAGGGTTTAATGTTGTATAATGATATGTGGAATCAGATGCCACATTGAAGGGCTTGTGGACTGCAGAAAGCTCTAAGGGCCGAGTTTTTTTGTTGTTGTTTGGTTTGTTTTTAGAACTCAGCTTAAGTGGAAAAAAGTAGGCGAGTCCCAATAGTCTGGAATAAATTCATTTCCTCCCCTCAGGTAAATGACTAAGCAAACCTGGACACGCAGATGTTAGCACATTTCTTTCCCCCCCCCCAAATAATTTAAAGGAGTGGAGATGAAAAAGATTGAGAATGCTTAGGAGAGGAAAGGAACCCACTATTATGGACTATTGAGATGTAGCCATGTCTGAGCTTGAACGACTCCTACTGCGTATTTGAACTGCTTTTCCATCTTTCCTACTGACTAGAATAAGTCATATTTACTGGTGCTAGCAACACATCCACAGACTTTTGAATGCACTGTGCTATCATACAAACTCAGTAGTGAACAAGATACAGTCTATCGGCCTCTCTGAAGGTTTCATGTCTTTGCAACAGTAACAGCTAGCTTCATAGCCTGCCTGCTCTCCTCTATACTACATGTAAATTGTGTTTATACTGTAATAATCAATGCCACTTTTAATCTATGAAGCTTTTGTAAACTAGAGGAAGCCCCTGGAATAGAGGGGGGGTTGTAATGGTGCTTATAATGACCAACTACTTCCTTTGTAAACTGTGTATACATACACACACACACGCACACATACACAAAACACATTGATGATGCCAAACCTGGGCCTTCATGATTATGCACTGAGGCCTTCGTGGCCACATATTCTCTCACAGGTCAAAATCAGTGCTGCATTGCCACGGACCAGCCTGACACCAGTCTGTGTTCCCTGTTCACATCAGTGAGGGTTTAGATGTAAATTCACAATAAAAACTTTTTTTTGGAGTACATGTACTCACTGCTGTGCTTCCCCCTTTATCTGGGTTATAATACTGTTGTAACCAAGTTCAACCGGTGACTGATAGCTTTGTGCAGATGTTCTCCTGCAGTCGTGCAGGACCTGAGTAAAGAGCAGCCATTGGCAGGTACAGTACAGAGGTTTCTGGAGAATACATTCTTGTCCATGACTGCCCCCATGTGGCTTTCTGGAAGAATAACTTTGGTAATAGCTCAATTTATCAGAACTTTTACACATGGTTTTCAGCTCCAGCAAAATACCAGACCCAAGTATAAAACAGAACTTTATTATTTGCACATGAGCTGCATATGTAACATATTTAAAACTATTTGAACACATTTTAAGCTTTCAGTTGCGTCCCGTTGATCCAAAACCTCCAGCACCACGGCCAGTTTCATCCAGTGTCTAAAAAGAGGGTAAGAAAAGACAAAAAAAAAAAAAAGAAGCAAATATTTGAATTTAAAGATTAAAAACTTATCTGGAGAAATACACAAGAAAAACAATACATCATATTTTTTTACTATTTGTACTTGACACAAACACAAAACCTGGCAGTTTTTCAAAGTATTTTTAAGAAGTTTAAGTAGACTTAGCCGGAACTGTCCCACCATAAACCTTCATAAAGACTCATGTTCCAGTTTTAAAGCTGCCACTGAGGTTTGATTCAGTTCATGAGAATTTTGTGTCACCTGAAGTGCTGTTCAAGCCTGTTTTGTTACACAGACATGAGCCCCACCAAGCTTTAAGAGCCTGTAACAGAAACAGTTCAACAGCACCACAAGTGGCAGCTTTTAAGTGTCACATCTCTGAAACAGATTCCAACCAAAATCAAACATAACCTTCATGAAACATTGAAACAATAAACTCAACTTTGAATTTACCTCTTGCTCCACCAGATCTGGGTAGCAGATCTTCTCACACACCAGCTGAGCAACTCTATCGCCCTTTTTTACTGCAAAGTTAGAAGAAAGCAGATGAGAAAACATTTAAAACAACAAAAGCATTCACATGTAGCATTTTCATCATTAAGCTAAAATAAATTTTGCAATAGGCTTTAAAGTGCAACTAGCAAAAAATATTCTTTAATTTTGAGCTTAAATGAATTACAAGCGATACGTGTGAAGTTCAAGTTATTATTCTCACTTTTAGCCGTTTTTATGGTCTCCAAAATGAATAACTGACAATAACCAGTTTTGCACTGCAGTGCAACCTGCAACAGGCTGGTGACCTGTACAGGGTTTACCCTGCCTCTCACCCTATGACAGCTGGGATAGGGCTCCAGCACCATTTTTGCTGGTTCTTGTGGTTGCAAAAAAAAACAAAAAAGGGGGGACAATATACAGCATTGCCATAACTCACCTTCAAACGTCTCTTTGCCGAAGTTGAACATCACAACACCCACATTTCCTCTGTAGTCCTCGTCTACGACTCCAGCTGAGGAAAGCATACAGAGACATACCAGAAATTAAACCGGCAGTACAATACAGGGGTTAATATTACTGAGTAGATCAGGTAGCTGTCTCACCGCCAACATCAATGAAGTGTTTTGCTGCTAGTCCAGATCTTGGTGCTGAGGAGGAAAAATGCAAAATACAGTTACAGACGACCTGGTGTTTCGCAACTTGTGTAACTTTATGCACAAACAGAAAAGCCTAACATGAGGCTGAAAACTGCAGAAACAGAAAGTTAACAAAATGAATGGCAGAGTTGCATCAGCATGCCAAGCACTCACCAACTCTCCCATAGCAGCCATGCGGAACTGCTATCTGAATGTCTGTCTTCACAACGACCTTATCCATAGGACCAATGGAGTAATCATGTGCACTGTTAAAAATTGACTTAACTTTAATTGAAAATTAAAGTTAAGTTTATCTACTTATTTTTATTTTAAACAATACCTCAAGTTAAATCTGGAATTAAGCCTTAAAAACACATGCACACATATCAACGGTCACAAATTAGGCATCTAGTGAACCCAACGCAATTTCAGTGTAACCAACCTGTAGAGGTCATAACCTGCTGCTTTAGCTGAGCCTCTGGTTGGAGTCGTAGCATGCTCGGAAAGCTTCGCAAACCGGAGGACAGGTCTTTCTTCTGCAGGGTTTGTTTCTGTCCTTGCCTTCTTTGATGGAGAAACTGCAGAAGCATCTGTGACTTCTAGGGCGGGCATGTTGGCAAAGCGTGCACAATTAAAAACCTACACTAAAAAAAATAAAATAATTAAAACCGACTAAAAACTACACTACAGACTTCCACAAAGAATCTGCTCCAATTTCTTGGCGGGACTGCCAGTTTATTTGCAAGAATTTCCCGCGCTGGAAGTTGCGTCAATGTAGCCCCGCCTCAAAAACACGTCAAAAAAACAAAACAAAAAAACTCATATACAACACATGTTATGAAATCAATACTAAAGATTACACGAGCTGTCACACAACCATAAAACACCGTTTTAAAAATGTTTTTGGAGAAAAAAATTAATGAATAAATGCAACCCTTTCGTTGAAACAAGTTATCGCGAGTGTTACTAATATAAACACTTCGAATTTCCGGTAGAAAATATATCAGCCTACAAAAGCAAAAATATCAAATAAAATCTTTAATTTAAGCCTTACACAGCAGAGAGCGCTGTATCAGAGCAAAACAGAAGTCGTGTGTTGTTTACGCGGCAAGTACACAACAGCCAAGTAATAATACAACATATTCAAACCAAAGCGGTCAGTTACAAAACGCCACACAGGCTAGCAAAGCTAACGTCAATAAGCAGTCCCTGGCATCTCGCTGATTGTGACGTTATCCATCTTAATTTCTTGCTTGCCTTTATTTTTAGTCATCATTTGAACGTGCAATTCTCTCCCCAAGAAACGTGGAGCAGCATCAAAAAACCACGAGCATAGCTGAAGATCCTTTAGCTTTAGCAGCATTCGTGTCATAGTGTTTTTAAGTGACGGCTAGCTCAAGCCTCCTCTCGGGTTCAACAGCGCCGCACTTCCTCGTCCTCCTCCTCCCCCCTCTGTCCTCTGCAGTCTCTCTAAACAGATTCAGCTGATTCCCGTGGTATGCAAAGTATTTGTTAGGGTAAGACTCAACAAACTAAATGAAACTGATTGTTAAATGAAACTAATTGTTTCAGTAGGCGTCACAGCAGCAGGAGCTACCTAGAATCGTGGCATCGGCACCGAGCTGTGGTTACTGCATAAAAACCATAGGAAACCATGGTGAATTTTCGTAAGGGATCATTTCTTTATATTAATTGGTATATCGATTTATTGAAGCGTGCAAAAATACGTGGAAATACAGCATATTAAGGCAAAAACAGTTTCTACAATTCTAAAGTCAACATTTGGTATGACCACCTTTATTTTTCAACACAGCCTGAATTCTCTGAGGCAGCTTTCTTGTTATTTCTTTAAATAGTCTTCAAGAATAGTTCTCCAAGGTTCTTGAAGGACATTCAAAGCTCTTCTTTGGATGTTGGCTGTCTTTTGTTCTGTTCTCTGTCAAGATGATCCCACACTGCTTCAGTAATTTTGAGGTTCGAGCTCTGAGGAAGCCAGTGCATGACTGATAGTGTTGTTTTTCTATCCAGGTACGCTTTCACTACATTGGCAGTGCGTTTGGGACCACGTCATGCCGAAAAATTCAGCTGTCAGATGCTTTTGTCCGTTCATAATTCCATCAGTTTTGACAAGATCCTCAGCACCACTGGCTGAAATGCAACCCCAAGCTAGAGCCTACAGATGGCTGTAGACACTCATTGTTGTGCCTCTCTCCTGACTCTCTGTACATACTGACAGTTTCAAAATTATGCTTTTGCGACAGGCTACTAGTAACAAAGTGCCTAAAGATAGTTTTAAACTGGTATTCTGCTAAGTTGTCTGTTATGTATAGACACAACACTGGTTCATCCCTTGAGTTAATGCTTTTTAAATTCTTGAATGATTTATAGATCAGTGTTAAGTAGCATAACAAACAAAATAAAACACATTCAGGTACAAGGACTGGACTGAAAACGAGTGAAAAAGAAGCCAATGTCCAAAGAAGAGCTTTGAAAAACCTTCAGAAAGTTGGAAAACTATTGCTCAAGACCACTTTAAAAAATTACAAGAAAATCTGGTTTCTTAGGAACAATATATAACAAATTGAGAGGTGGCTCAAAACTTTTGCTGTAAAACTATGTTACTATAAAACACAACACAAGGTTTGTTGGCTGAGGTCAAACTTGAAAGATTTATTTCTCTTTATCTTATAACAGAGCCAAATGAAAAGTTGCATAAACAAAGTTAAAATAGCTCATTATTGTATGTATAGTAGTTGTGTAATGTTCTATAATGATAACAGGAAATTTCCATTTCAGTATGCTGTAAGTTTAGTTTTTAGACTTTGCCCTTTGAATCTCACCATCAATTGAAAATTTTCTGTTGGATTACAGATTTTGGCTATGTCTACTGATTAAAAAGGATCTTAAAGTGGATTTACTTTCAGTGTAATATATTCACAATACCCATACACATATAATGTATACAGAAGAGGATTATGGCCCCCCAAAAAAACAAAACATAAAACAAAATAAAATGGATGGTCTTCTGGATTTTTTTTTCAGAATTGTGACCTGAGTTTTTTCTTCTGAGAAAAAAAATCAGAACTCTGAAAAAAAATCCAGAAGCCGGTTTCTTTTCTTTTTTTCCCACTGGCCTCAATCCTCTTCCGTAAATATAAGCAGGGATGCACGATTGTGAAATTGTGGGCCAAAACTGACCAAGAGGCGATGCCTAATAAATATGTCTTTTGTTTTGTCTTCATTCTTTAAACAGCAAAATTTTGACTATAAAAAATATCAGAATAGTTTTAAAGTCTATTAAAGTGTGAACGTTTAACCAGCATACAGTTGATGTGATACAACAGATAAACACTGGCTTATGGCTGCTGCCGATGGTAAAGGTCATCTTATTTGCTGATAGGCTGATATTGGTCAGCAAGGCTGACACTGATTTGGCTGATATATAGTTGGCAGGTGCAACCCTGCTTTAACTCTAAAGATCTTTTATGTTTTGCATTGAATAAATATGGGTGATGAAGTGTGAAACTGACTGCCTCTACTGTATTTCTCTGTACAATTTGTCTTTGAAACAGAGATTAATCCCAAAGTGTTTTGCAGTTGCATAAGGTTATTAAAATATCCTATGTTCTGGTTACTATCTTCAAAGTGCACAGAGTTTATACTTGTGCACCTAAAATCATAGTGTGCCAAACTGCATATAGTAATCATCATAAAACCAGAAAATACCCAAGTAATGTGTGTAAAAATATCAAGTAAAGTAATTTAGATAAAAAACAAAAGACACCTCATCTTATGTAGTGCAGCAGACACTCCACTGGCACATTTCTGTGGACAAACAGCATCTGATGTTATTTAATAAATGAAATAGACTCACATAAGAAGACATCAAAAATGTATTCATTCTTTATTAGCTGATTAAAATTAAATGCTTAAATAGGAAGACGGTCACTATGCTAAAATATACAGAATAATTTGATTTATAATATTCTACTTCACTGAGCTGTTCTTAAAAAGTGTACTGTGAAAGCAACATTAAAAATATTGAAAAAAATATATATCATGTGAACAGGTAAACATCTGTATAATGGCAGCAGTGTATTTTACACGGTGACTATAACAAGTGTTTAAAAAAATGATAGTAACGTTACCAATACCAAGATATTGATCACTTCTAGAATACACACATCTACTATATACAATTATTTTACAGTCACAGTTAGTATGACCATTGCAGCAGCCTTAAATCACCGCCTACATCTCTGCCTTTGTTTATTGAACTGATCTATGCTGGGATGTGTTCTTCTGAGCTCTGAAATTCAAATTTAGACACATTCACATTTACAAATTCAGTGTCAAAATACAGAATTGTTGTTGTTGTGTGTGCGTCTTTTCTTAGAAAGCATTAGACTTTGGATGCATCAGAACGATTCAGTGGTTTCTGCGCTAGCCATACAGTGTATCATCATGCTGAAAAGCAAGCTTTCTGGCTGCAGTTTCACACAGTGCAAGTGATTTCTTGACAAACCACACAAATTGCCACAAGCCTTTATGAAACAGCTTGTACCAGACCAAGAAATAAAACCAGGTATCTGTGTGTTAATCTGAACTATACATCAAAATCATAGTATCAGCGCTTTCATCGGGAGTTACCCACAGATGCTTGATTGTATTACACTTTGCTGTAGGCCTGGAAGACTAAATATTCTTGTACAGTTTATAAATGGTTTTGTCATTTTGGTACTACCATTTCTTTGCTTTTTTGGCTACATCGTTCGCTGCTGTTTAGCATGCAAGGTGCTCAAGAGTAGAAAGTGAGCACACTCTTGTGGTTGCCTCTAATGAGCAGGGTGGGTGGAAGGTCCTTTGTCAGAATGTCCAGCCAGGCCATGTAGAGGAAATCAGAGATTGTTTCCTTACGAGCAATGGGCATGCTCCTACAGTGCAGACAAATATGTTAGACATTGTTCTTTCAACACTGGATTGGTAGTGTTATCCAGACAGTGCATACTTACACAATGATTAAATTGGCTGATCTGGAGTTTTCCTTAAGGAGCTCATTCAGTCGTACCTGGAGGTGGGTCTGTAAACCAGCAGGTTTTTTTAAACAAAGAATTTCAACAGAATTTTGCTGTTTAAAGTGACATCTTTAAATGAAGATAATATACTTCTCAAAAAATTAAAGGAACACGTTTTAATCAGAGTGTGGCATCAAGTCAGTTAAGTTTTGGGATATTGATCTGGTCAGTTCAGTAGCAGAGAGGGTTGTTAATCAGTATCTGCTTTTGGCATTCGTTACATCTTGCTTGGGTCAGTGTCACTACTGGTAGCCTGAGGTGATACCTGGATCCTACAGAGGTTACAGAGGTAGTCCAACTCCTCCAGGATGGCACATCAATACGTGCCATTGCCAGAAGGTTTGCTGTGTCTCCCAGCACAGTCTCAAAAGCGTGGAGGAGATTCCAGGAGACAGACAGTTACTCTAGGAGAGCTGGACAGGACCGTAGAAGGACCTTAACCCATCAGCAGCACTGGTGTCTGCTCCCTTGTGCAAGGAGGAACAGGATGAGCACTACCAGAGCCCCACAGAATGACCTCCAGTAGGCCACTGGTGTGAATGTCTCAGACCAAACAATCAGAAATAGACTTCATGAGGGCGGCCTGAGGGCTTGATGTCCTCTAGTGGGCCCTGTGCTAACAGCCCGGCACCATGAAGCCCGATTGGCTTTTGCCAAAGAATACCAGAATTGGCAGGTCCACCACTGGCACCCCCCACCCCACTGCATCCTGGAGGATGAAGGAATCAATATCATTGACTGTACCCAAATCCAATGCTTCGGTACATCCGATGCTGCCAGGTTGCACCTCAGACTGTCCAGGAGCTCAGTGATGCCCTGGTCCAGATCCGGGAGGAGATCCTCCCAGGACACGATCCATTGTCTCATTAGGAAAATGCCCTGACATTGTCAAGTCAGGCATGCATGCAAGCACAAGGGGGCCAAACAAATTACTGAGTACCGTTTTGAGTTGCTGCAATGAAATATTGTCAAAATGGACTAGCCTGCCGCATCATTTTTTTCACTTTCGGAGTGTCTTTAAATTCAGCCCTCTGTATGTTGATCATTGACATTTCCATCAAACAATGTGGCATCCTTTCATTCCTAACATATTATTCAGTCCATATTGGTATAGATATCCAGTATGATTTTTTTCCCATTGAGATCTGGTGTGTTTTCAAAGCGTTCCTTTAATTTATTGAGCTGTGTACACGACATCTACACTGTAGCCTGTGTAAGATTATTATTTTGTGTCAGTGACTTTACCTTCTCTTCAAACTCGCTTAGCTCTTTGTCAGTGATCTTCCAGGGGTGCTCTTTCTGCAAGGCTCCAACCTGAGCAGGGTCTCTAGACTCCTCATGCAGACGGAAAGGCTCGATCATCTCGTGTAAGTCCTTCAAGCTGGAGAATTGCAGATAAGCACATGAGCTTACTGGGGAAACTTTTTTTAAAAACCTTTAGCATGCTGATATTATGGTGCAATTAAATTTTACTGTTACTGCCACACCGTCTGATTCGCTGTTATTTGTGTATGTGAAAAGAAATGCAGTCACCTGTCAGATCTGGGCTGGATATGTAGGTCATCAATGATATTGATGTTACTGCAGTTAATTCTAAATTTCTGCAGTAGGCCCGCCATCCTGCAAGTCAAATCACCACGCACTGATTAGTTTTCACATAAATGTAGATAATCAATTTAGCGTTAATGCTAAATAGCATTCCAGTAATGTTATTGGCACATGAATTTTCATATCTTAGCAATTAATGTATCCAATCTAACTTCCACACATTAAGCTATAATTGATATTGAAATATTAATTTGTTTGCTTACTCTTTCTTATCCAGATCACTGCGTCCAGGCTGCCCCGCAGTGAAGATCCTCAGTTTGCAGTCTTTCCACTTCTTCCTGGTAGTGAGGATGTAGGGGAGGAGCAGGGTAAGACCTGGGAGAAGGGAAACATGTTTTTTTTTTTTTTACTTTACTGTGTTGCTTTTAAAGCATCAAGTTATGGCTTTCTGTGTACCTTTCTGTTACAAACTCTAGGCAAGGTTCATAAAAATGAACCAGGTCCTACCTCCATCATCAAACAGCCACCACACATCAATGGTGCCTTTGGGCTGTTTCTTCTTGAACTGAATACTGGCTTCCACCAGCTTCTCATTCATCTTGGCAACCTGTGGGGGTGGAGGGCTACACACTGACACTGGGAGAGAGAAAGAGAGAGCGAGAAAGCTATGAGAGCAACAGCAGGAGGGAATATAATTCACTGACAGTGTGGCGAGTTATGTTGGATGGAAAAACTAGTGCAAACCAACATTAGGAGATGACTCTACATTGCCAGAAATGGCCATCTCTCAAGTCTAATGTTCGAATGAGTAGGATGCAGTTTGTATACTAACGACCGTCGCTGTCTTGCCAAGATGCAGTTCAGTGGAGAGTGTGTGTGTGTGTGCGTGTATGTGTGTGTGTGTGAAACAGACAGATTGAGCGAGAGGCTGCAAGCATCCTCAGCTGTCTGGGTTAAAGGAATGCTCTTAAGAGATGCTCTTCAAAGTGGAACGAAAAGGAGCGCATTATTGGATTACACCCTCAGAGGCCTCTTTAGTGGGAGTGGTCGATTCAATTATATCTCAATGTGGGTGTGGAGACCCCTCCCCCCCAAAAAAGAAAAAAAAAAGATGTGACTCATTGGTTTCATTTATTAAGTGTATGTTATTTGATTCTTTAAGTCAGTGAAAAAACGAGTGAGTGTGGAGGAGCGTGAGAAAGAGAAGCGTGCTTCCATATATTCAGAGATCATATTCATCTTTTGATGCAATCTTTGCTTTAAATAGGGCTTAGATTGAAGTTAGAGACAGGCTTGAGTCAGATACCTCTGGTCGTGAGCACTTGCTGAGATGATTTCCTGGACTTCCTGAAGAGTCCTTTAACTTTCCCTCCATTTGGCATCATCTCACTCTCCAGAGCCTCTTGCTCCTTTGCTGCCTTTAGCATCTCCTCTGAAAAACAGAATCGGATTGTGAGCATGTGTTACACAAGATAGAATTCCCCTTTGTTATAGTACAGATTTCTGCAGAGACACAACTATAAACTTCAAGTTATTAGCTTGGCAGTTTTGAGGAAAAAAGTTGAGCTATTGTCACAGGCTCGGCGTCGGCAGCGCTGTCCCACAAAAACTTGAACGTTGGCCATGACTCGAGAACGACGTGGATGTTCAGATTCGCACCATAGATGCATCTCAGCAGCCTTGACCTCAAGCTAAAGGTCAGAGGTCAAGTTTTCTGAAACGATCTGACCCAAGATGTTCAAATTCACACCATAGATGCACATTGTTCAAGCGAGGCCATCAAACTTTACACACAATTACAAATCCGAAACAGCTGAGTGTTGTCACCCGCTCAGCGGTGCTCTAGTTTTACTGTCTTATCTGTCAACTACCTGACTGTTATTAACTTTTATAAAACACCTTGACTCTACAGAACAAAGTATCCTGACTTATCAGTTGTTTAATCATAATGAGTTACTGTAGGTTGTTGTGACACATACACAGCAGTTTCTTACTGTTGCTAATTTATTGGTGGTTTGAAGCAGTGAAAAACGGATTTAAAATCAGAGAGCTACAACTCTGCATTTTAAGTTTTTATTGTTTTGTTATGAATGCTTACTGTATTTTCAGCTATATAGTCCAAAACATCAATATTTGCGCGACTTAATTATTTATCTTTTTTTTAAGGCTACGACCTTTATATATAACCCATCTGTGTCCACTTATATTTTTTGATAATACTATATTCATTATTTTGGGTATATTGGGTATATATTAGCTCTTACAGATTAAATAGCAGCCTAAAGAAAATGTCACACTGACCTTCTGCCTCGACAATGTGAGTCACATCCAGTCCATGGTTCATCCTCAGCATCACTGTCCCGTACTCAAAGTCAAATGCATCGCTGTCAAAAAGCGAATTAGGACGCTAGTTCAAACACAGATCTCCTATTTATGTTTAATTACTGAGTGTGTATTGTTATGAAAATGTGTGTCTTTTTTGTGACTTACTGAAGTACTCCCACATAATTCTGAACTGCTTCAGCGCCGGCAGTCCTCCAGTTTTTCTTGAAGCCGATCACTAATGTGTTAGGCTTCATACGGCCAAGACCAGAGGCCTGTGAGGAAAAACAAAATCCCAAATATGAATGAGCTGTTAAGTGAAGCAACACAGACACCAAGTTACCCTGGGGTTGTAAAAGCTGGTGTAAAAACCTTGATTAATGGGAAAAGGGGGTGGGGGGGTGGGGATTCTCCAGAAAGTTTCAAAATGTCCTGGAAAAGAAGGCTATGAGGCTGTTTTATTGCCAGAAATTATGAGCAGATCACTTAGTGGATCGCACTTTGTCTGCAGGGACTCGTCCAAATGCAGTGTTAATCAGTTATAGCTTTTAATCTGCTGTGCTGTTTGAAGTAAGCTATCCTTACAATGAACAGAGGCCTTATCTTGACAGTGCAATAGTCTGAGTCATAACAGTGCTTTCCAGCTCCTCATTAACTCCCTCTTCTTCTACTTCCTACACGTGTCCTGGCCAGATCTGTAAAATAGGTCTAGGACAGGTCTAGAGAAATAGATGTAGGGTGTTGTTTGGAAGAAATGGGTCAATAAAACCTGCTTCTGTGAATCTGCCATCATAATCTAATCAAAACTTGCAAGTTACACATTAATCCACTGGCTTATTCTGGGTTGCCTTGATTTTTTAAAAATTTTTATTTAAGTCAATTATGACCATACTGACCTGCAGCAGGCTCTCAGCTCCTTCCCTGAAGTTGTCACAGGCCACAGCAGCGTAAAATGCCCTGCGTTTGGTCTTCTTAAGCCACAGCTGATTTTTCTCCATTGCAGCATTGACGTCTTGAAGGGCCTCTGACCTCGGGCCCTGAGGAGGTCACACCACAGAGCTGAATGTAAGTGTTTTGGTGAAAGGGAAAAGAGGTCCCACGTACGTCTTTTTTCTATTCAGAAAGTGCACCTGACCCTAAACTTTAGTCTCTGGTGTTCAGACAGTTGGCATTTACCTTGTCCCAGCCTGACATTCTCTTGAATACTCACTGCATGTTAAGTCTGCACTCTGCTAAATTAAATGAGCTCGATTTAAATAGGAGGTTTATTTTTAGAACATCTGAGATTACAGTGTAACCTACCACAAACACTTCGCAGGTGAGACACAGTCCGTAGTTCTTAGAGAAGGAGTGTGCCAGGTCGAGGAGAGCTGGCCTGCTTCGTGCTGAACCCGTCAGAGCTAATATCTGAGGCCTGAAAAAGGGATTTATTAGTAATATGTACATGTATTTTAGGTTTCTGAAAGAGCCCTTTGATCTAAACATTTTACCTATTGTTAATTATTTTGAAATTGTTTTGAAATGTTTCTATATGTGCCCACCGGGATGTAGTGCAGAATTTTACCTGAAGTTCTTTACGTGATCCTCTACACCCGACAGAGACAGAGCATTGCTGACTGCACTCACAAATGTCACCGCCTGCGTGGACGAACCCCAGTTCACAGCTGAAGATAAAATGAGAGTCCTGACAGGTTAGTTCCACCGTCGGTACGTAGCAGAAGTGCTCCCAAGCATGCAAATGAGCTCACCTGGCTTCTTGACCGTAACATATATGTAGAGGAGGAATTCAATGCCATACGTGAGCAGAGCAGCCCACCAGTTGATAACAAACATAACAGCGCAGCAGAGCACCGCTCCCACCAGTGAGAGCCACATGTTGTAGTATTTATATGCTGGTCTCCAACCTGCATTTAAAAAAAGAATAACAAAAAAAGACCACATTAATGCTGTGGGAAAATTGATGGAAAACAGACTCCATATAACAAAATGCATCAAACATGACATGTTCTATAAAACACAGTTTGTCAGATAGCACTTTGGGAGCAAGTAGATCTACCTGCTTCTACTAACAGACTTTCTCCTTTCTAAGCTGCTTGTTAGAGACCCACCTGGAGACTTGGCATAAGATGCATGGAAGCAGGAGAAATTGATGAGGGCATAAGATGCCAGGAAGAAGTTTGAGATGATTGGAGCGATCGTGTTGAGATCACCTGCACAGACAGAAAATTAAATGAAATTCCTTCAGAGTGCACTCAGATTGCTGATGTTAGTGTGAATATGCCAGACTTATCTTTATGTCTTTGAAACAGGTTATTGAATATAGCAGATTACTAGAAAGAATTTTAACTGTGTCAGCTTGCATGGACACTGTGAGTCAGATGAAATCCTTCTTTAGTATGTTTGGTTTGTTTAGTTTATGTCAGCCGTCTGTTGATAGCTGGACTTATTGTCTATATATGTATTTGATTTTCAAAGTCTTTTATACATAAATATAATAATTTATGTATATAACCAATTTACTAATAGAAAAGAAACATGATACATTTGTTCATTTAAAGCTTAGAATAAGATCTGAGACCAAGTATGAAATTGTAATGAAATGTTTATTGGTTTTAGCCTGTTTGGGTGGATTGGTACAGCAGGAGTGGAATTTGAAGCTCACCAATGAGAATGAAAGCCACAGAAATCAAGAATGTGAGGACATAACCACGGATGGGCTCGTCGTTTTTGCCGTGTCCTTTGGCAAAAAAGTGCAGAGCCTTATAGATGTTGTCTTTACACAGTGCCTGTGGAGACATTTTTTTAATGTTTTAAGAGGTTAAGAGCAACAATTTAGTTTTTCACTGGAGAGTCCCTCTAAAATGTTGTTTCCATTTAGGAAAACAGTGGTGACTTACTGACCTGGAAGACTTTAGGTGCACTGACAAGAGAAGCCAGGGCTGATGAAAGGGTGGCTGAGAACGTTCCAGCAATAATAAGAGGACCAAACCCAGATACTAAGGTCATGACCTGAATCAGAGGTGATGAGAAGAGAGCATTAGAGATAAAAAAAAAAATAGAATTTTTCTTAAATGTGTCTTTATTTAAAGGTTGCGTACCTGGAAGTTGTTCATCAACCCAAATTTGCATTTCTTTACTTCGCAGGAAGAAAAATCATAGCCGAGTTCACAAGCAACTGCTGTTGACCCGTTACATATTACCGGTGTGGTGTCATTTATGATGCTAGATGAGTTTCCTGTGGCTTCACGGACAACAGTAGCAGCTGACCAATCAAAGAAAAGAACAGATAGATTGGTTAGGAGTTCTAATGCAACGTGTTAGCAGGACAAATGCTAGCATATTAACACAACTAAGATCTCCAGGGATAGCGTAGAGATATTGTAGGCTATCATATCTGCCAAATGTAACATTATAGAAGGTTTTATTTATTCCAGTGAAGAATTTTATTCAAGAGATTTAATTTCACTTACAGACACAAAAGGCCATGGCCAGATAGGTGAGACCAGTGATCAGAATGGCTAACAAGGTACCTTTGGGTATTGCAGCTTGGGCATCCTGTAAAGTAATGACAATTTAAACACATTTAAACACACACACACACACACACACACACACACACACACACACACACACACACACACACACACACACAACATGTCAAGACAGTTAATTATTAAAATTAATCTATTCGTGAAGAAATTATTATTTTATTATCACTTCCCTCCACCCCTTTTTTCAAGCATATGTTACATAAGCTAATGACCCCCATCTTTGGCAATGAGCTCTGTATGAAAAAGTTACCCGCAAGTCTCCAGAGATGTTGGCTCCAGCCAGGATCCCAGTTGCCGCGGGGAAAAAGATGGCAAACACGGAAAAAAATGTCTCACTCTCGCTAAAATTTGGAATAAAATTCTCCGCGAAGATTTTTGCTGTGGAAAAAGAGAGTGAGGAGAAATGTCAGGGCTGTCAGGTGCTTTGCGAGCGAGAGAAGTTAATTTGTAATGAAAATGTGTATTGGTTGGATGCCTCACAGTTATAATTGAAAAAGCCCTGGGATTTCTTTTCTTTGGTTGCGGGAATGACTGTTCCTACAAACACATTCACTATGGCCACCAGCAGGATAACGAGTAGAAGAATTTGTGCCTGCGGTGACAAATAAACAAATCGTTACATATTACTGGTTTAAGTGATCTTATGAGTACAACGAACAGCACGCTCTTGATCGCTAACCTTTGCCTCCCATTCCATTCCAGCAACTGATATACCCAAGAGCAGCACCACAGTAATACAGCCAACGATCCTGATGTCGTTTATTTCATCCACCATGATAGCAGAGTTCTCCTGAGAATGACAGAGGGAAGATATAAAGGTAAGCATATATATATATATATATATATATATATATCACTTTCCTTCTACAACAGCCTGATCAATATAGCATGTCACACCTTGAGCAAGTCGACCACTGTCTCAGCAAATCCCACCACATACATGGATACACCCACTGCATTGGCAAAGGCGAAAATAAGACCAATCGACCCACCAAACTCTGGTCCCAAACTGCGAGATATCATGTAGTAGGCACCGCCTGAAATGACAATGTGAAAGCACATGCATACAGAAGTGGGTGATTAATCACCAGTTCAGCGACTGATTGATTTAATGTCAGGACAAGTTGAGTAGAGCTGTGTAAAAAGGCTTCAGGAGTCGACATTCAGGTGTTGTTTTTAACTTTGTGTCTTTGTCTCGTGCCCACGGTCATTTTCTCTCTCACTAAAAGATTTTGTGTCAAAATTAGAGTTTGTTGTCTCAGGTATTAAAAATTTATAGATAACATTTTAACCGTGGGTGTTGGATGCAGTAGCTCTTATGAGTTATTAATGAAATGTGCAGTCTATAGCTATCTTTTGACTGTGCTTTTCTGAAGATGAACTTGAAAATGCATTGCCTTACCTCCTCTGACCACACCATTAGTACAAATAGCAGACATGGAAAGGCCGGTGAGGGTGGTGACCACACAGCTGAGCGCAATGATCACAGTTCCCAGACCTGAAACGCACATATGCAATAGCTGAAATAATTATTTTTGTAAAGTACAACTTCCTTTTTTTTCTTTCTTTCTTTTTTTTTTTTTAGTACTGTTTAGTTAGTCATAAAATACTCTGTGTGTGAAATGAAAGCTTCCTCCCCACAGTTAGCTTTAAAAACGCTGAGAGTTAATGTCCTGTGGGAGCCTGGAGGCTATACATCTGCTGTACCTGCTCTGCGGACTGCCAGGGGCTTTCTCTACTTCTTAAAGCCATTTAGTTACACGGCCTGAGCAAAAGCTGCTGCTGATCAATAGGCTCTTAACCGATGAACACACTTATGAAGTCATTCTCACCGTTTCCCACCCTTTTTTTTTTTTGGCTTCTCTCGCTTTCTCTCTCATGCACACGTACAAACACACATACCGCTTGTAGAGATTTGGCTGTCCCAGTAGACCTCAAGCAGGTATAGATTAGTAAGGGAGCTCAGAGAGGCTAGTTAAATCGAATCTGCCCCTATTCACTCATTCCCTTACTAATGAGTGGAGGACAATGTAATCCTTTAATTATCCACAATCCCTGCAATTACATGTAACAGCAGCCTAATTGGTCTCAAGAACACAGACTTCAAGGATCAGTCTGCTTTTGCCCCAGATTGTATTTTCAGCAGGGAAATGGATTAGTCATGTTTGATTTCACTGATAGATAGGGGCTGGATTACAGGTGGACTTAGCTGCAGCAAGTTTATTTGCATTACATACATGTAGTGCTCTTTTTAAGGGTCTGCAATAGCAAGAGTTCATATGCTGAGGTGGGTAAGGAGAAAAGGTAGCCAGTGATAAACAATAGCAATTACAAAAGAAGAAATGGTGCACAAAGCAATATTCTGTGCTTAGTGGCTATTTATCTGTGCCTGTGCATCTCTGTCTCACTCACCCCAGCCTGCCTGGCCAAAAACCCAAGACAGACGGATGAACAACATGACGCCCCAGATGTTGAGCATGCATCTCACCTGTGGAAGAGAGCAGTTTATGTTCAATTTCCTCACACTTTTCATGATTTATAGTTACGCCTGTTTATAAAGTAACAGTAAAAAATATATTTGACCTTGGTGCATTTGGAGCAAACATTATCAAAGCGCAAATGCAAAAATGACTCCTAGATTCTCACCTTGAAAGCACAACTTGGCCTCGCTGTATTATCGAGACCCACAGAGCTTCCCTTTTTGTACAGTGACCTTGCTTATATATGAAAAAGAATTAGCTTGCCATGACCTGACATAACTTACCAGGACTCCCCTTATCCAGCCAAACTTTATTAAGCCTTTCTGGTCGTCAATCGGAGCGACAGACTCCATATCATCAGAGGGGGTTCCGATGCTCCTCTCCCCATCGTCTTCCACAGAGTCTGGGATAGAGATCGCTCCATTCTGCTGGAAGAATGCAAAAACAAAAATGAGGGAAAGGAAACACGTAAATTCTGACAGTAACTTGGTGGCATTTTGGTAAAATTTTTGGTGTTTGTATACATAATCCAGTGTAAGAAAAGGGGAGGAATTATGAAAAGTCCTTTTTGTTTTCTCATGGAAAGATACAGATAGTCTTGTGTGTGCGTTTGGTTTCCTGCTCCTTTCTCTGGAACATATAAATACATTATTTTTGTGTAAAAAACAAAACAACTTTATAAATAGGTGGTAGTGGAATCAGTTTCAGACTATAATGGCACTTAATTTATTTCCTTATCTGCTGGCATGACTACTAATATATGACATTTTTAAACATTCAAAAGCCCAACTCTTGTTCAGCCTGTTAACCCAAATGACTTAACTCATCTCTTTTGACAATACAGCCTTATAAAAAAGCCATAAAACACCTACGTGTGTCAGTTAGGCTGATTGCCTTTCAGTTCTAAGAATAACTTTTGTTGTCCTTTTTAGTTTTACAAGTTTTTAGATAAGGCTATAATAACTGAACTGTGGACACAACCTGTGAGGTTGTTTGAATGAATAAGCATCCTTAAAATATCTCATTTCACTTTGTACTGAAGCGTGTAGCACAGGAGCAGAACAGAACCTGCAGTTAAAGCGTCAATGACTTGAATTTGGAGAAAAATAGGTGCAAGTTATTTTCTGCAGAATGGCAGGTGAAGGACAAAACAGGCATAGCAGAGGAAGAAATTGGGTGCAGACCATAGAGGAAAAAAAAGACCTGATGATTATCATTCATTTATACCAGCAGCACTCATACATGCACTCACCTTCTGAAACACATCGTGGAGCTCCTGCAGGGAGGGCCGCACAGCTCTCTGACCACTCACGCTGCCTGCATTGCGGTAGAAGTCAATGTGGGGCACTCGGTCCAGAGTGTCATGACCAAAGGCGCTGACCACCGAGGGTCGGACTGTCCGATGGTCATCATTAGAGAACTTGGTCTCCTCGTAAACGGGAGGTTCATCCAAGTTGGAATCATAAGCAGAGTTGAAATGCCCCCCTTTGTTAGAATTGAATCTCTCCATTAGGAATGCTGAATAAGATTCTCAGATTTATACAGTCAAGGCTAAAACAGCAGTCTAGTCTTCAGACATCCAAAAGTTTTAAAAGAGCAGAAGACTGGATCAGCTGGTGTGGTTATCCTTGTTTACTGATGATTAGGCTATGATCAGGCCTAAAGAGAACTCTTCTGATACTCTCAGCCCCTTGCAAATGAGCTGGTCTGTCTCAGATGGCCTACCTTTATACCGTGTATCCCAGGGTCATACACGAGCTGTCAGCTATTGGCTAACTCTCTGGATCAACCCTCAGAAAACCGAACAAGGGGTGTCAGATATGTCCTTGCTCCATCGTAAGGGACACAAAGGCATTGCTTAACTATTAACCAAGTCATAAACGCAAAACTAGAGATAAAGGCGCTCATTGCCTGGGTTCTGGAGAATTGATTACTAATATTATTGTCTGACGTGCAGGGTAACAGCACATGCTGTTCTTGCAGTTTATAGGCCCACAACTAGTATTTCCTCAGACATATGGATGAATTGTCTGGAAACATCCTCATGCAAGTTCTCACTAAACAAAAGCCTGTATAGCAGAACAGAAAAATGTCAGACCCATTATGATGTGTATGATATCATGAAGGGTCTGAAAAAGATAAGGCTAATGCAGGGCGACAGAAAAATATACATTTCATAACATATGTTTGCATTAGGAATAGTCTGATAACAGGAGGAAGCGCAGTCGAGGTGCGACTAATATGTTGGGCCCATAAGAATTATATAACTGATTAAATGTCTCTAATGAGTCTCTTTGCCGCAAATTGTTATGAGGGAACGTTAGCGAGTTGGTGAGCCCAGAAGAAATGGCCATATTAATGAGGAAAATGAGAGTTAATATAAGACCATGAATTACAGGAACATGCCGGAGGCATTTCACTAAAGCCACATGACTTCTGAAGTGCCTTTAAAAGACCTTTTAACAGGTAAACTTCCTTATTACTGATACACCACAGTGATTTATGCACCCAGTGAAAGGCTGGCTAATGACTTGAGATCTGACCTTGGCTGCATTGCAGGGTGACAAAGATACTCCAGCATGCATTTTTATGTTTCAGTTGAAGTCAATGGACACATATGAATTTTCCATTGCTGGTGATATTTAAAACGTTTCATGAATGATACTGACTGAGTCATAGTGGAGAAAATTTTCCATATGCAATGTAAAGATCTGTGCACTACATCTCTCCTCTTCCCTTCTGCCTCTCCATCTCTTCTTTTTCTTAATCAGACTGCAGAATGCTTTTATATCTAATGCAGATATTAGTCTTTAGCTCTGAGACACATGTTCGTTCCCAGATTTAGAATTTATTTTATGGTTAAACAGAGCAAGGCCTTGTCTCATTTTACACTGCAGCTTTCTTATTAAATTCAGTGATCCTCAGGCCCTGCTGACTCTCCCACAGCCTGGACTTGAAATTACGGTGATTCTTTTTTATTATCCAGGCTGCTTGACTTTTGCCAGATCTGCTTTAGTAAATTCAGAGTATACAGCTTTCCTCGGAGAGCTGTTGAGCCGACGCCGTTAGCCTGTGGCAGCAGGTGCATATACACTAATTTGTACAGAGAACAAGGGAGTCTGCATTCTAGTTAACATCCAAATGGCTTAAAAGAGGCAGAACACCCCTCTGCACAAACTGTAAAGTGTGCAACGTAAAATGATCTAAGTACAGATATTAGGAGACATGATTCTTGATACTACTGTACGTCTTAAACAGGAAGCAATACATTGCAAATTTAACCCTTTAGGACTTCTCATCTACTGTTTCGGTCTTTATAGAGCTGTTAATTGTACTGTATATGTAAATCAGAAACAAAATAAATGACCTGTAGTTAAATATGGCACTTTTGTTTTAAAAAAAAAAGATCTAAGAAGGACATTTTTAAGTGCTGAGTCTTTTCTGTATTCTAACAAAGACCAACCATGTGATCCTTAAAATAAAAATACTTCTTGCTACAGCCATTGAGCCAAGACTTAGAGGCACTTTCCTGAATATTCTGTTTTTCAGAGCCTTTATTTTAAACAACTAATACAAATATATTATTGTTTTCCTGTAATATTAAACTCAGGTAATTCATATTGATTTATAAATACAGTCAATAAATACTCAAGTTAAATAAACTATCCTGTATATATAGTTTCCTTGTATGCCTGTTGAATAAAATGTTTGGTTTTGAGTAGATTTCAGTGCTGAGATTTAAACAAAAACAAAAAAGTTTAAAAAGTATTATAGCATTAACATTAACCTGCGAGTAACCAAGAAAAGGATATCCAAGAATCTGTTTTTTTAATTATGTAGAAGTAAATTATTAATGAGCCTTTTAATCATTAATAACCATTTTGAAACAATGATATATGTCATGGTAGGTAATCATTGATGTATCCATCCATTCAGGCTTCCACAGTTGTTCAGAGGGGTTAGGTTCAAGTCTGTCCACACTAGGATTATACATGCAAAACCAAGCCAGCAAAGGGCACCGGTTCCCCCAGACAATGAAAAAAATTAATAAACAGCTTGTAAAACTACAGTGATTTCTATTTAATTATTGCAACAAATACTATATGGCGTTCTGAGCACCCCTGCTTTTTATCAGAAAGAAATGCAATGTGCTGAGCCATCTTAGATTATAAAACTAGTCACAAGTCTAAAATTAAGCACAGTCTTAGATCAAGCATCAGTTTTTACCTACGGGCCCTGACAAGAACCAGTGCTGTGTTTTCGCAGCAAAGCAATAATTTTAGCTGCAATATTCACCTCACTAAACTGATTTCCTAAAGCTTTTGTACT
Organism: Australoheros facetus; assembly: GCA_030220045.1. Lineage (NCBI taxonomy): Eukaryota > Metazoa > Chordata > Actinopteri > Cichliformes > Cichlidae > Australoheros > Australoheros facetus. The sequence continues at coordinate 32,271 of JASGAU010395766.1, forward strand.
AGAAGCAGAATTAATTGTATTTAATTGCTTTCAATTAAAAAAAATTAAACTTTTGTATCCCATGGTCTTATCACAACATCAAGGTCATAGCTTGTAAGGGCCGAAGATCGCAAGTTATAAAACTAATGATCGATAATCAGCAAAGCTAAGGTTCATTTTTCAGTGATGTCATTAACACATGATCCATGTAACAATAATTCTGTAAGCATTTAACTCCTATTAACTTCAAACCCAGCAGCCAAAGGGTCCTGTTTACTTCTGTGTCTCCAAAGGACATTTTTCAATTAAACAGAAATATTCTGAATTATTCTGATTGTTAGTAATAATTATTGGCTGTTACGTGAAGAAAGATCTACGATTATATTCCCATTTCATACAAACATGAACTGGTTGTTTCTCGCTCTCTTTTTTTTTTAAATTTTCCAATCAATGAAGGGAAAGTGACCGATGGTCACTTACCGACCTGACAGCAGAGCGATGCATTTAAAGACAATGCAAAGCAGAAACATTTAGAAACACTTCCCGGGTAACCTTTGTTAAAATGTTGGGTTCATTTTTCTTTTAAGTGGGCTCGTAGTCTTGAGAGCAAATTGTTTTTTTTTTCCCTGCTAAGAATAGATTTCAGATAAGGATGTCACATAGGTGACAGAGATAATGGTGCAATAATGATTGCATTCCTGACGAATGATGCGTGTCAAAGGAGGTGAGCAGGGTGGCCTTTCAATGTAAACTGCTTGTAGGCTCTGCAGCTCAAGGCCTGCCTTCTTACCACAAAACTGCATGTGTCTGCTGTTGCATTGGTCGCCCCATCTGTCTCTAAACCATACTAAACATGCACATACATATCATCAGTTCCTGTATGAGGATCTGTTTGTAAAACTTGTATTTACAAAAAGTCAGACAGCCTCTATTTCTCCAGCATTAGCCTGTGGCTCTCGCTTGCTCCCTCTCTCCCTCTGTTGCAGCAGCATAGTCAAAAGACTGCGGTCAGAGCTTACGAGCAGAGCACGGAAAAAGGCTTGGAATGTTTATCAATGGGAATTTTGGAGCCACTGGTATTACCTGTAGAATGCTCATATGTAAAACAGATCTCCCCACATGAGAAATAAGAGACACAAAACACAGAGACTTTACAAGCAGCATTTTAAAGTGAAGAAAGTTCTATTTATTTTTACATCATTGGATCCAACGAAAGTCAATGAGAAATCTCTACCACCAGCTGAGCAAGCAACAGGCTTGTCGTCATGACGTGACACTCACGCACGCACGCACACAAACACACACACACACACACACAAACAGGTGCTCTAATGTTTCTAGATGAAGGCACATAAACCCATTGAAGGTCACAGTAAGGCAGAGTCACAGCACTAAGGAGAAACCGTAGACCGTTGGAATTAGCAAAGGAGCACTCCAGACTTTGAGCAGTCTGCCGTATTACAGAATCTCTGTTTAGGACTGTTCTGTCTTCCTCTGTCTGGAAGGAAGAGTACAGGTGAGAAAGGATGACTGAAACTAGAGGAAAAAAAATGTTCGCGTGCAGTTGGGTGGGGGGTGGGGGGGGGCACGCATTCCACCCCTGTTTTCCTTGTGACCTTTTCCTTTGCAGTCAGATAGAGTTTCTCCTTGTCATTAGAAAACTAGCAGCGCTGAGAATGAGGAAGTCCTTCCTATTTTTTTTTAGTCCTCATTTCCCTTAAAAGCTAAACAATGGACACAATGCTTGCCAGAGGAAACAGGTGACAGTTCAAAGACCAACATTGCCGTATGTATCAAAGTAAACAGTTGTTTTTTTTCCCCCTTTCACTCTCATGTCGTTGTGGCAGGATACCGTATACCATCATTCAAAAAAGCAGCAGTACAAACTCTTAAGAGTTGATTTTGCATCATTTAGAAACAGTAACACCATAATGTAAATCACAGTTTGTCGAGTTGCCTTTCTTCGCATGACTTCAGAGAACAAGACACCACAGAAAGGACCGAACTGTACACACAGCAGCAGCAGCATCCATTTGGATCATCCACAGATTGGATTTGATTAGTCAACAAAGCACTAGTTAGACATAATACCCTGTGTCCACCCGTATACATTCCTGTGCAGAACAATTTAGCTGTGCAGAGTTTCAAACACTCTGTCATCCATTCTAAGTTCACATAAGGAATCTTGTCCCTGAGTCTTCAAACTATATCTGAAAAGATCCACTGCATCCTAATCTCCCACCCGGTTCCATGAACATCCATCGCTCATCATCTGCAGACATTCATTCATCTTGCAGGTATGGGTTAAAGGGAGCTTCAGCCAAGTTTTGCGCAAATCAGTGATTTGAAATACACACCCCCTGGCAGAAGGGCAGAGAGTATGACACAGCATCTGCCTCACACACACACACACACACACACACACACACACACACACACACACACACACACACACACACACACACACACACACACACACACACACACACAC
>JASGAU010395767.1:0-10641 GCA_030220045.1 Australoheros facetus
GAGGTGTTCCGGGCATGTCCCACCGGGAGGAGGCCCCGCGGCAGACCCAGGACACGCTGGAGAGATTATATCTCTCGGCTGGCCTGGGAACGTCTTGGGGCCCCCCGGATGAGCTGGAGGAGGTGGCTGAGGAGAGGGAAGCCTGGGCTTCTCTGCTTAGGCTCCTGCCCCCGCGACCCGGCCCCGGATAAGTGGAAGAGAATGGATAGATGGATGGATGGTGTATATGTGACATATATATGTTGTTTCATGCCATGTAACCAGCTGGCTGCGAGGTTACATGGCTAGACCACAAACAGCCCATTCCCACCCCGATGCACCAGATATTGAAAAACCATGCATATTGTCAGAACACCATGCTTAATGAGACAAAAAGCAAAAGTTAAAAATGAACTTTACTGTTTTGAAATTGTCCCTGATCTCTGTTGCAATCTTCCTTATCTTACATAATAGATTGAAATAAGATTGTGACTGATATGTGTTCATCTTTCAGTGGTGCAGGTAATTAGAACAGGGCTGTAAGTTTATATCCAAATTTGATCATCGCAGCTGCAACTATTTCCCATTCTCCCTATATATTTGTTTTTCTATTTTTAAACTGAAAGGTATAGGCTATGGTAGCTGTCAGAATATAAGTAAGCTGGAGTAAAAAGCACCCTGCAATATTCCCCCTACAAAATGGAGCAGAGAACAATTAAAATCCCACTAATATTAGCATATTAATATACTTCCAGTAAAATTAATCACTGGCAGGAAACTTTATATTCTGTTTGAAAAAGATGTGCCTTTTAGTGTCAATGGCAGTGAAATGGAGAAATTATGTTTAGGGTTTTTCACAGAGCACTCCCCCCCCCAAAGTAAAAATCAAATCCCTCAGAGGTCGGAGTTTGCATCACTTCCCGATACATGGACGTGCGTCATCCAAGTACAGTGTAGTGAACGCACCTTCGTCATTCATCCTCATTTTGACGTCACACATCGTTTGAGAAAATGGAACAGACAAAAAAAAAAAAAAGCCATTTGCTTGGAATAAAGTCAGGTGAAGAAAATCTTCCCTCCTATGAGTGTGCACTATGGGATCCAGACGAAGGAACTCCCAGCATTATGCATACCTACTGAAAAACCTCCCAGCTGCGACTGTAATATTTAATTTACATGAGTAGTATCTTCCTGTCACGTGTGCACACATGAGTCTCTGTCAGTATCTAACATATGCTACATATTACATATATGTCCACTAGAGGCCAGTGTTGTCTCTAAAATAATAACTGCGTTGCATAAAATACCCTGGATCAGTTATGATAAAATGGACGCCAGTTCAGAGAGCGTTATCATATAAAATATTAAAACAATTTTACGGTGACGCTAAAATATTTGGGGAAGTGGGTTTATTGTTCTGCTCAGTCTGTTACCATAGGAATGGTGTAGGGCTGAAGGCAGACACAGAATGTTTATCTGCCATCTACTGTACAGAGTTTATGTTATCTGCTCACAACTTGCCTGATTGTATAGAAATATAGCATACTTTATGACAACAATATCCTGTACAAGCAAAGATAGATTTTTAAAAAATACACATTTTAAATAATGTTTTAAATAATGTGTTGGAATGATGTTTATAACTTCTAATTACTGCTGATCATGGCCAGACACTGCTGGGCATAATGTTTAAGATAAACTAAACCAATAGGATGGACAGTCATTGATTAATTTAGTTAAATTTTCTTTTCAGATCAATTAATCAAATAAATTATCAAAAAATGTGACAAAATATCCCTCACAATCTCACCTCTTCAGATGACTTATTTTGATTGATCAAGATGTTTAGTTCAAAATGACAGACAGCATTTTAATTGCAGAACGAGTTATCAAAATTGTTGTGGGCTGATTTTCTTTCAGTCAGCAGTTTAATAATTTGAGCTGTGATCCTGTCAATCTGACTGACCCCCATATTTCTTTGTGGTGGTCAGATAGGTGAAGCAAACCACAGTAAATGGCAAAACTTCAGTCACTGATTTTTATTTGCACATGAGATGCATGTGTACATCACTGTTAAAGTTGCACAGAGGTAGCATTTTAATTTGGAGTCATCACAAACAAGTTGATCTACATCACCCAAACTCTGGTGTGAGGTACCGCAGCACTTCGTGTCCTGCCTTCCTGCAAGGAGGGAGAGAAAATCTTGTAACCGCTGAAGAATACCGTCAGCATGAGACTCATTTTCACCACTGTACGATCTGCACCTACTGGCCTCAAAAACACCATCACCTGGAAGCACGTTCACTACAGCTCAGGTGGTATTCCAGAGGGGCATGTGATACATTTATCTGTAGAAGAATAAATTCTATAAAGAGGAAGACCATGGAGGAGGTTCATGGATGCAGTGAACATACAGAAGGTTGTTGTGACAGAGAAGGACGCTAGAGATAGGGTGAGATGGAGGCAGAAGATCTGCTGTGGTGGCCCACAGGACACTAAAAGTATAACATCAGGAGCCATGTTAGCATTTGCCCCCCTTCCTGATTTCTTATATTTTTGCATGTTAGTCACACTTAAATACTTCAGATAATCAAATTTTAAAATTAGATCAAGAGTAAATCCACAGGGCCAGGGAAGCTTGGATAGCTTTTTTTCCTTAATAAATGAAATTATCATTTAAAACTTTCATGTAAAATTAAAATTTGTTTGATCATCTGAAGCATATAAGTGTGACAAACATGAAAAAAATAAATAAATCAGGAAGGGGGCAAATACATTTTCATAGCACTGTGCCCTTGTCATGCTAACACGCACAGCAAGAGAGATAAAAATGCTGACGTTTAACAGCTTTATTATTTATCACTTTAATCATTTCAGTTTTGTGTGTTAGCAAAAGCAACTAGCAAATTTTGCTTATTAGCACTGAGCATAACGTACAGCTGTGACTGAAGGGATTATCTCATGCTTTAAGATTATTTAATGTAAAACAAGTGGAGGAAAAGAAACGGGGACATCAAAGCAAACAGGATCCATCCTTGGGGCTCCATTTACATAAGAACCAAATATCATGGCACAATGTGCAGCAGACGCTGAGATTTCATTATGAACCAAAGTGGTTGACCAACCACTGTCAGTCACACTGCCATTACTTTCCAATACACAAATATTAACCAAAGATTAAGATATGAGAAACCAGAAATATATATTGTAAGTAAATGGCAGATGAGATTTTCCAAACACATTGTGAAACCCCACAGCAGTTTGTTTCTTGTGCATACTAGAAAGAGCATTTATTTATTTTTTGTCAGCATTTCCAAATTCCACAAGTTTGTGACCAAGTAGGAGACTTACAAAGGCAGCAGCCTGCCCATGGATGAGGGAGAGGAGTGAGGATGTGTGGTGTTGTAGAAGGGGAAGAGAAAATAGGAAGATGCCGAAGAGTGCAGCATGCATGCTGATTCTTCACCTGTTACAATGCAAAGGACAGCGTTGGGTGTGAGATTGTTGAAAATCTGTAGCCAAAGGGAGTGACAGGATGACCCTTCTTTTTTTTTTCTTTTTTTTTAACAAGCATTAGAGAACATTTTGTACAAGAGTTTGCTGGTGAATCAGTTAAAGCACTGCATTAAAATAAGTGTCAAACAAAAGTAGGGTCCAGAATGCTCTGAATTCACCAGTCCAGCGATTTGTGTATCAAACTCTTCAGTGCAGAAATATCTCTGGTCCACTAGATGGTGGCACTCTCCTCAGAGAAGACTGTGCGACGGTGTCTGCTTGGTATGTGGCTCTATCATCATCGCATACCCACAGCCCTGCATCACCTCCTTCACTGCCCCAAATCAGTGAGTGGAGCAGAGCATCTACCACAGATATTAAGTTGTGTGTTTCTATGGTGCGTGGGCCACTTTTAGTCACAGCATCTGACATTTTATACATGACATAAAGTGAGGATGTCACCTTGTGTTTGACCACACTGAGCCCATAATCTCTGGATTTCTGATGGGAGTGTAAATACTGTTGGAGCCGAGTGTTGATAGTTATATGGGGAGAAGACACATCTGCATTAAAAGGTTAAAGCTGAAAAAAAAAGAAGACCAACGACAACAAGAACAACAAAACAAAACATGGCTCATTTCAAGGATGTTCTTTTTAATTGCACTATTTTGTTTACAGTGCCATCTGTTGTCATATATTAAAAACTAAAAGAAAACATTCAGTGCTATATTTTTTGTCCAACCAGGGGAAGCTTGTTGTAAAGCAAGAGTTCCTAAAAAACGTCAACATCATCAGCAACAAAATCATTCACCGCTGTATTGGATTGTATTGACTCAGATTTGTTTTCATGTAAGAGTGAAGCACAAAAGGTTTGGATTGGCTTGACCGGCATCCATTTACCAAGTACAAATATCCACCTGGTTGTTTTCCCGGTGGAAATAGTAGTTGTTGGTTGAGGAAATACATTAACCTTTATTCCTGTCAGCGAGAGGGAACATGTAATGAGGCGGAATTACTGGGCTTGGCCTCTTTAACGCTTTGATGTGAGCGTCTGGGGGCATTTCTGTGGCCTAGGATCTCAGGGCATCTGCTGCTCTCACAACGCAGACCAGGACCCATCTGCTCAAACTTGCCATCCCTATTGCCCTCCTCTCCATTTCCCCCACAATTAATTTGTGAAATCCAAACAATTTTTTACCAGCATTATTTTTGTAGCCACTTTCCTATTAACTGTCTGCCTGTTATTTGTTTTTAATTTACCGCATGCTTTGCAATGTGTTCAATAAATGGAAATTTATCTATTTACTTTTATATTATTTATAATATATCTATGCATTGGCTGTTACATAGTAACAAGCATTGCATGTTTGCATATTTAGATGCCAGTTTTGGGTTTTTTGGTTTGGTTTCTTTGGCTATTGCTATACACAAGCTGGGAAACTCTAAGCAGAAGAGCAGAATGTGAGAATGACGAGTCTATAAAGACAGCAAAACGGAGAGAAAACACAACAAACATGCCTACTACAGTGTTTGTTTTCAGTTCAGTGGATGTAACCTACATTTTAGCATAAAATGTTCCATGTGAATTAATTTCATAAGAAGCCACCCTCCCGACAGAATTCCTCTAGGCTGTACTGTTTAAATGTAAAGTGTGTTCTTGATGAAATGGAAATAAAATGGCACAAACTCTTCAGTTTTTGTCTCAGTAAGGTTCGTGGAACAGGTTTTAAATTAAATATGAATAATTATTTGTCCCTCTCTACAGGTATTTCCCTTCCCTGTCAGTCCATCTGGTCCATCTGGACATCGCAGAATAGGGTCAACGATGCTGCAGAAATGTAACGAGAGCTATAAATATGTATCAGTGATTATGCAGAGCAATTGCGTGGGTGGACTAAATATCCATTAATATAAATGCACAGTGACAAGTGTTGTTATAAGATGAATTGATGACCCTGTGAAAACAAGCTCTACACAGTTGTATCGGGACAAGCTGATTATTTTTTCTCTCCAAGGCACTGAAAATAACACCAAGACTTTGTTGATTTCATGTTTCTGGGTGTGACTAGACAGCTGCTCAGGGGCATCTCCTAGAACGTGTTTATAGCCATCAGATGGGAGATGTGCAGCTTTTCCTGCACTACAGATGATAAGAAAATCATTATGTGACAATGCAGCGCTGTTGTTTCTGCCCTTTCTCCCCACTGTGCTCCTTAATTAGAGTGTCTGTGGCTGTGGGGAGAACCCTGGCACATCGCCTGCCTGCCTGTCTGTCTATTCATCCTCTCATCCTCGGGTACTAAAGCCGCCCAATCACAGATCTACCTGTGCAGAGTATGCTACTCTTCTTCGCTCTTCACTGTAATGAGGATCTTCCCCAGATGTAACCTACTTTTGCATTCGTTCGAAGCTATATTTTGGTATCTATACCCAGCTTTGTCTTTTAGTGCAAAAATTAGCAGAGATAACCCCCCAAATTCTATATTCAAATCATAAAAGACCAACAAGGACATCTGAGGCTCTAAATGTATGTTAGGTAAATGGACAGGAGGAGGATGAGGAGGCATCTGTCTCCACACACTCTTTGTGCGACAGAATGTCATCCCACACCACTGAGATGCTCATTCACTGTGCCTTGGGCTGTTTGCTTAAGAACAGCAAAGTGAAGGTGGGTGTGTGGGTGCTTGTGCTTCTGCAGCTTTTGTCTGTGTGCCTTTGACTGCATCTGTGCATACAGTATGAACGGATATACACAGGTGAATACATAAGCGTGTGTGTGTGTGTGCGCGCGCGCGTGTGTGTGTGTGTGTGTGTGTGTGTGTGTGTGTGTGTGTGCATGACACACTTTCTTACATTCTGTTTACTAATTCACTGTCGGGGTTACATGACTTTTTGTGTGCCTGGTTTAGCAGAACAGACCCTGCGCTTTTTTTTTTTTTTTAAAGTAATTCTGACAGATTTACTGACTTACTTCACTGACAGAACACAACAGCAGAGCTGGCACCATTTGAGGTCTTTGGCTGGGTTGTCAGCGTCACAGATTGAAGAATCTGCTCAAGCTGTTCTTCATTAGCAACAGCCGAATTTCTCCACAATAAGAGACTAACAGCTCCATCATCTGCCCTCTGTTGGGGAGGTTTAAACAGTGTCCAGTAATCACCTATCCAAACTGGGCTGTTCGTAGCACACACAGCACTTGCAATGACTGGGTGTGCAATAAATGGAAAATATTTATCTGAAGAAAAAAATCTGAAAAAAATAAATTAAATAAAAATCACAGCCTAGAACATACTTTCCAGGTGCATGAAGGAATAGCAAACCCCTTTGTTGCCCTTCCTGTCTGAATACTCAGCCTTGGCCGTCCATTCTCAGACTGCCTCATGCAACAGCTATAAGCTATGGCTGTCATGACAACTAATATGACCTTTCTATCATTTTACAAACAGGAATCTTAACCAAGGCCCGTCTTTCTTTGAACGTGTGCAACAGATGTCTGCAGCTTTTGTCACGTTAATGGAAAAATTGGTTCTGCTTGTGACAAAAGCTGGCAGATCCCGGCTGAAAGGTGGCACCGCGGAAACTCTGAGCGCATCACATCTCCACAGGTGTTAAAAGACTCAGAGGTATTTTGGGTTTCACTACATTTTGATGTAGCCATGTACAGCATTACATGAGAAGTCTGTATCCAGGAGGATCGACATTGTATCTGACCCACGTTCAGACTTGATGTTGGAGTCCTACACCTTAATTCACAAACAGACCTCGGTTTGGCTTTCCACAGCTTCCAGTGAATGGAAAGTATAGTTTCTAATATACACCCGAGTGTAAGAAAGCAGCATGTGTGTTGATTTAATCACATTTCTTCGCATTTGCAGACTGTAGTAGTACAATCAAAGTCATTAGTGTTAACTTGTTTTCCAGAGAACTGCCAGACTGCAGCATGATGATTGCAAAAGGAATGGAGATTGACTGCAATCCTATAGACAAGATGTTCAGGCTTCACAAATTAAATATATACACTAAATATAAATATGGACTTGCTCAAAAAAAAAAAAAACTGTGCTTGCACAACTGTATTTATGTTGTGCCAAAGTGTAGGCTGCTGCAACTGAGTCCACTCGACTGTGGGCCACACGATGATTTTATCTACTAATAAGTCACGTAACTCTTTCTTGTACTATAAATCCTAGTTGTGCATTTGTGCAGAGATCTGATGCAGATCCAAAGGAAATGAGAACTATCAGACGCTAATCTGTGGTTTTTTAAATGTCTGTAGGTTAAGTTTGTGAATATAAGAAAATCCCTGTGGTTATGAAGCGGGAACGTTATTTCATCTGCGGTTTGTTGACGTAGAGATGTCACACATTAAGAGTGCTCAGCAGGAGTTCTTACAATTAGCAAACTGAACAGCTGCTTCTTCTAGCAACAAACAGCTCGCTCAGCAGTTTAGATGTTGAATCAGAGCAAACAGAAAAATTAATCGTGTGAGATAATTATACCAAGTGTTTCTGCATGCTTATTACAACATGTGTTCCTAGAATGCATACATTCTACAAGATGCATTTTCAAGTGTTTTTTTTTTTTTTAAATTAACAGTAAGACTGCATATCGAGTTAAGTTCAGAATCATTTTAGCTGTGTTTTAAATTACCAACAATTCAGTGAATGACAGTGTGGCAACATTTACTAGTAAACATGGCGTGCCACTCAAACAAGTCCCTTCGAACACACTGTGCAACCCAATAGCAAACATAAGTTAAGCCCCAGGCTGATTTGCTAGCATTTATTTCAAGCAAAATGTTTGCAAAGTGACAGTAATTACATGCAACCCTGGTTAAACACAATGATCTATAAATATTTTGTCTCCCCTTAAGAACTCTTTTTAACATCAGAGGCAAAGCTGGTAATTAGAGAAATAGAAAAGACAGAGCGAGTGAGTGTTTAAATATTGCCTGTGCGGCATACTGATTCCTGTCACAAAGGTACCTCTGCAGTCAGCATGAAGGATAAAAGAATAGCATCTGGGAGGAAATGGATATTTACTTTTGAAAGACTCCCCCCTCCCCCCACTCCCACCCCCCACCCCAAGCAGCTGGGAATCAAAAACCCAGGAATATGTGAGTCAAAGAGAAGAGGAAGAAGAAAAAGAGGAAAAAAAAGAAGAAACAGCTTTCAGGGGGAGGGCACAGACAGATGGCGGATGAAAATCCTCTGCGGGAATATCTTTGGAGCTGATGTGTTGCATAGTAACAGACCGCATTCCAGTATCTAGACAATGCATTGATCAAAAAGTTCTCTTTTATTTCAGCGTACTTCTAAAGGTGATGATTCATATCCAGACAGAGAACCAGTCTCTATTTATGTTGGTCATCAGGATTTTGATTGCATAATGGGGACAGAGAGTAGATGCAGTATAAGGTGGGAAAGAACAATGCAGGAAAGCAGAGACATTCAGACAGGATTCTTATTTGCTGAAATATTTATTCAACCTTTCCCTTTACTAATCCAGTGTGGGAGACTGGCAAGTTTTGAGGTTCAGTTCCTCAGTGTTTAATCGCTCTGTTTCATTTAGGATGTTGTATCATATTATGGACAGCAGCTAACAGGTAATGGGAGGTAAAATCTGTTTTGTGATTTAAACTAAAAAACCGTAATTTGTGCTATCTGTCAATCTGCAGAAAGTCAAGATTGTGAAGTGACACTTTCTTCACTTTTTCAGTTGCATGTCAGAAAAAAAGAGGCAAAGCTAGCGTGCCTTGAATTAAAGAACATTCATAATGTATACATCTTTAATGTATGATCCTGCTATCTTAACTGCAACTTGGCTTAAGTTTCCCGTGGATGCCGCCAGCCAGTAAAGACCGCGTCACAATCCTTCACAGTGTTTATGTAATCTCAGTCACCTCTATGTTTCCGTTGCCCCTTTGGGTAAGTACAGGAAAGAACATCTCTCTAGTATGTGTATTCTCTGTGATTTTACAGCTCCTGTGTCACTAAAGATCAATGTCATTGCTCTGCTCAGTGTTTCTCTTAGAGCCACCCCTTCTTTTTGAACACTCCAGTGTCCTTATCCATTTTCAGCAGGGCTTTAATGCAGCAGTTCTTTCTTCAAAGTCCTCTTCATTTGGAAGTAAAATAGAGATGAGACTCAAATCTGGTGAAGATACTGTCCCTTCTCTGCACCCTCCCTCCCTCCCTGCTGGACTTGTTTCACATCCCATCTCCTTATTTCTCTTTGCCCAACCCCCATCAGATGCAGGAGAGTTATTGCTCAGTGGGAGAGCCCTCTGGTCCCATGCGCATCTTGAACTAAGCTGCACACACACCTCATGGTCCCTCAGACCACTAAAAGCACAGGGTCCCGCCTGTAGCCATGGTTCCCTAAAGAGGAGTGGAGGACACAAAAATGAGCAGAGTGCTGCCTGCAGTACACTTGTCCTTCCCTTTGTCTGCCTCCTATCCTTCCTCTCACTAACACTTCTCCGATAGCTAGAGGGACCTTAAGAATAACAGTTGCACACATGGAGGAGTGGAGATGTGCTCTCTTTGGAGGAATGCACTGATCCTTTTAATGGCTGCTAATGCTTTCCATGAGTTAGAGAGGAGGATCATCCATCAGTTTAGGCTGCTGGATTGAAAGTGAATCAAATGAAGTTCCTTGATTCATGCTACTAAAGCCCCACTGACCACAGAGTAAAAAGTAAACCAACAGCAGTGAAACACAGCAGAACACAATATGGTGTAATTATGGAGTAATTAATACTGCTGTGCACTCAGTCTGCTGCAGACAAACTAATCTAGCATTTAATCAGCATGAAGGACAAAGCAGTGGTCCCTGCTCATTTCTCCAATGGTGCGGCTGAGGGGCTGGTGCTTTTGGGCACTGTACTGAATGTCTCCATGTTATTTTGGCTTGTGCAGACACATGCAGGACGTGGCCTGTAGCCAAATCCACTCTGTGTGTTTTTGCGTGTGTGTTAAGGGTAGAGCTGTGCTCCTCCCCACCCTGTCATGCACAAGCAGTGTCACATTGTGTGCAGCAGAGCACGCCTTGGCCTTTGTGTGCTGTTGCCAAGTGATCACAAAGAAGGGAACAGAGCATGTTTGTGTTGTGTGTGTGTGTGTGTGTGTGTGTGTGTGTGTGTGTGTGTGTGTGTGTGTGTGTGTG
>JASGAU010395769.1:5000-13096 GCA_030220045.1 Australoheros facetus
TTCCTTCCTCTTGTTGTTCTTCCTTAGAAGTGGCTTCTTTGCAGCAATTTGACCATAAATTCCAGATTCACGCAGTCTTCTCTGAACAGTTGATGCTGAGATGTGTGTGTGCTACTTGAACTCTGTGAATCATTTAGGTGGACTCTTCTCTGGGCTGCTGTTAACTTGTGGTTTCTGAGGCTGGTAACTCTGATGACCTGATCCTGAGCAGCAGAGGAAACTCTTGGTCTTCCTTTCCTGGGGCGGTCCTGATGAGAACCAGTTTCATCACAATGTTTGATGGTCTTTGCGACTGCACTTCAGGATGCTTTCAAAGTTCTTGAAATTTTTCAAATTGACTGACCTTTAGTTCTTAAAGTAATGATGGACTGTTGTTTTTCTTTACTTAGTTGCATTGTTCTTGCCATAATATGGATTAGAACATTACTCACATACCTGATACAGATACCTCATGAAGCTGTCATCTAAGCAAGAGGTGCCTACTTTGAAGAATCTTAAATAATTCCATATGTATTTCTTCATAGTTTGGATGACTTTAGTATTGATCTACAACACGGACAATTTTTAAATAATGAAAAACGACTGAATGAGAAGGTGTGTCCAAACCGGTACTCTGTGTGTGTGTGTGTGTGTGTGTGTGTGTGTGTGTGTGTGTGTGTATACACAACAGCTCATTTATGGCACCATCTAATCAGCCAATCACATGGCAGCAGTTTAATGCATGTGACACGGTCCAGATGAGCAGCTGAAATTCAAACTGAGGATCAGTGTGGGGGAGGAAAGTGGATTTGAGTGATTCTGAATGTGGCTGTTGTTGCCAGATTGGCTGGTTTGAGTATTTCAGAGACTGCCGATCTAGATCTCTGGGGCTGACAGAGAATGATCCAAAAAAAGAGAGAGAATATCCAGTGAGCGGCAGTCCTCTGGGCAAAAATGCCCTGTTGATGTGAGAAGTCTGCTGAGAATGACAAAACTAATTAAAGCTACGGTAATAGTACGGCAACAGTAACTCAGAACTGTGCATACAGAGATCGTCTTCTCCAGAAGAGGACCTCTGAAAGCAATAATATGTCAAAGCTTAAAGCAGTGACAGGAGCAGAAGACCACTCTGGGTCCCACTCCAGTCTGAACTGTAGGTCAAGCTACAAGTCACACTGGAGTGGGTCACCATCACCTGTGTTTCCATCACCTTGCTGACTCAGTCCCATTAAGGCAGCTCTGAAAGCAAAAAGGGGTCAAAGAATGAAAGAAAACGTCAGAACAAACCTTCATTTCAGCAGGTTTGTAGTAGCGCCGATCCTTGTCTTCGTTCGCGGTGCGGTAGCCATCACGCAGGAAACGTTTGAAGCCGTATTTGCCGCGGAGCTTGCGGACAATCTTGTCGAGCGTCTGAGAGTAAAGAGCGTCATCATCCACCGCAAACGAAGGATAGCTGATGGTTGGAAGCAAGGCTGCATCTGTGTTCTGCCAGAGAGAAAACAATCATGAAGCCAGCGTAAAGTCTGTGCCACATTTGTTATCTAAATATCTATTCTACGCCATTTTCAGATTAAATAATTACCAACCGTGATATTTTCATTTCACTGTTTTTGGATTTTTTTTGCTACATTTAGGGTTTGCATGAAAATCTGCCATTTTCAGTTGTAGAAATATAAAAAAAATATTTTCAAAGGAACTGCACCTCTCATTTATTTATGAGCCTAATGTGAGGGGAGCTAATACCATTTACATTTGCATCCATATGTTCTACAGAACGAAGTACCAAACATGCGTGGATGCCCTTAAGCAGTTTAGGAGTCAGAGTGTCGGTTTATAAATAAAACACTACAGCAGGGTCTGACTGCATTTACATGCAAACTATTAGGAACGAATCTTGTTATCAGGCTTGACAAACCACTGTGACTGAGCATCTAATAGTCCTATTTTATTGTTTGGTTTACTCTATTAAGCAAGGGAAATGAAATCTATTACGTCCCAGCTTCACTGCAAACAGTTATGAATATTTAAAGTTTATTAATAGAATGCAGTGAAAACTAAAAAGCTTTGCTTTCATATCCTGTGGACTCTTCTGTCTAAGCACTGAAGTCTGGACGTGACTGTGAGCTTGTTCGTCAGCACGCTTAAAGACAGGAATTCTGTTCAGTTTTGATTTCTGCTGCTCTGCTTTGTAGCGCGTTCCTTTTTTTTTTTTTTTTATTCTTTGCACATATCTCTGCAGCTCACAGAGGAGCAGGTGCAGCTCCGTCTCGTCCTGTTCATTTATATTCTTTAACTTCTTGTTGCATCTGGTAACATCGTCAGCAGCTGCAGCTGAGAAATCATATCGGCTTGCAACACATCCCTGTGCAGTACTGCACTGAATGTGTCTGGAATTGAATCCTGGATTTCAATCTTTTGACATATTACGTGACACACTGATGATATATTGATATTTTGTGTATCATGACATGATCCTGCCCAGTGTTGGTCTCTCACTGTCTCCTGCACTCCTTCAGTCTCCTGTGTCTATAATGCTATACTGATCACCTAATTACACTCATTTTCTCCCAGGCTGATGGTGACTAGTCTGCCTTACGTATCTGGCACACACGCACACACAAAGATGTGATCATTTAAGTGCCTGCGAGTGTTGGAAAGTAGTGTTTTCTTCTTTGAGCTTTACGTCCCTGCAGCTCCATAGCCACTTTTTTTTAACTTTTGCCATTTCTTGGCATCAATAGCTCAGGTAAAGGCAGCGTAATAACTGCACCATGAGGGAAATATCCACCGACATACTTGCATGAGTGCGTGGTCTGTTTAATATGTGCAGTTAACCTTTTAGGTATCTGACATATGCACGACAGGCTACTATTTGGTAGCGATTATGCACACAGCTGCAAGGAGCAAACGTTTGCATTACGCTGTGGAAATATTTCTAAGAACAAAGAGATCGGTTCACAGGCAAAATGCTACATTTAAACAATCTTTTTGGTCTGATATGATGAATTTAGACAAGAAAAAAATCTAAATATTTTTTTAAATTTTTGAATAAAGATGCACGCACTCGACCACCTTTTTATTGATCGAAACACTGCGTGGCATTTATCAATAGAACACTGTGGGGGCACGGCAGCGTGGAGCTCTTCTTTCGTTGGTTTTTTTTGCTCTGACCGTTCATGTCTGCCAGGCAGTTCAAAATTCCTCTGTAGTAGTTAATAGTTGAGATATTTTTAAAAAAATTTAAAAAGTAGTAGAAGAAGAAATGGAAAATGTTCATAGTGCTACAGTAAGTGCAATACCAGTACAGTATCTCTGGAGATTGTGATTAGTGTACTGACTGAGTGTAAGGTTTAAAATAATGTTTATAAGCTCTCAATACAATGGCATTTGGCTGAATCTGATTACATTTACAACAACAGTTATAGGTCTTTACCTATTTACATATTTACAATATTAGAGAGAACTACACCAATGAGATGATCCTCTATGAAACAAGCAATGGTGGGAAGAAAGAGCTCCCTTTTAAGAGGACTTCCAGCAGAACCAGAGTGGAGGCTGTGGGTGACGTGAAAGAAGAGGGGGAAAAAAAAAAGGAGCTAAGGACAAAAAGCAAACTGTGGGAAAGAGCTGAGAAAAGCGGACATGCAGTGGTGGCATACAACGGACAGTCCACCAGCAGGCTGAGCTTATAAGGGATGGCTCAGGGACACATGACAGAAGATTTATCAAAAATTTTGAAAGCAGAGTGGGTGTCTGTCTCTTGAATCCAAACTGTGGGTGGTTCCACAGGAGAGTGGATTGATAGTTGAAGGCGCTGCCTCCCATTCGTTCTACTTTTGGAAGCACAAGAAAGCCAGCACTCTGAGAGTGAATGGCACTATGAGGTCTTTAAGATATGAAATTGATAATATCGTCTAAATTTCAGAAGCCCTCCACTGCATGTTTCATTTCTGCCTTTTATGACTTGCAGCTTTATGTTAAATCTGTATGCCTGTGCGTTTTGTTGACCGTTACTTTAGTCTACAGTTGATTGATGTACTCACATGGGAGCGAGACTCCCTGGGTAGCAGAGAGCAGAGGGTCTGCCTGTTCCTGTTGTGAGCATCCAGATCCACAAATATCACAGACCACGAGCAGCCCTGCATAAAAACAAAAAAACATCTTAATTACAGCTCAACAATTCGTGCTTCACAGGTACCGCAGTAATATATAGGCTCCTGTTCTATAGGTGCAAACTGATAAACATACACAAACATGCAGAGGTCCTTCATTTAGCCAAATAACTGCAGATGCTTAAAATGACTTGGCTTTAAAGCCTCGGGTATTACACCTCCACACATCAAAACACTGTTTTGCTGTAAAGCCAGGCAGATATATTTGGATTGCTCATGTTATTGAAGTACAGTGTGGGAGTGCTTAAACAACAGCGAGTCATCCTATCACTTCAAAAGTCTCCCTGTGCAAAAATAAAGCACTACCACCACGAAGCAGTTTGTCCATCCAGAGCACTTAAACACTTCCAGGAGAGGACGGGGGAGCATTTTGTGCTCTTTACTCACTGAGGGAAGCAATCAAACCATTTTTCAGGTTCTAAAAAACTGCTCCACTCCACTTCATCCATCCATCCATCCATCAGCAGTGCTTATATGAAACCAAGTGAGCAATTCCCTCAACCTGTAAGCAGTTTCTAATGTAAGTCAGATGCATTATGTATGAATATTACCAGAGTGTGTAAAAAAGAAAAAACATCTGGCCAGGGCTTTTAGTCAAATCAGCAAGCTTTCCTCTAGAAATTTACATAGTGCTATAAACTGCTGGCCACCAGTGTAGGCAGTTGTGTGTGACAAGTTAGTGAAATGGCCCACACAAGAAAACTTTTTGGAGTATTATAGAAGCAAAGTGTAAAACACAAACTAACACGCAAAAACAAGCCTGTAAAATTAGAGGTTTTGCCTTTCAGATTTCACTCCTTTTGTTTTATTCATTCACATTTTTTTCCCAAACAGAAGCAAACAGTCCTGGGAGCTTACTGGATTTTAACTGCAACATTTTTATATTTGCTCCTTTCTGTGTACTTACACATAAAACAAAGTTTAAATATGCACTGCACTGTCATGGTCCTGGGCCTTTTGCTCAGTGTTTTATGTTTTTGCAGTTGATTAATTCTCTAGTTGTGTTTCTAAGTTTTGCTCATGGTTTAGGTTCTTCACTTGTTATAGTTTTCTGTTAGTATTTAGCTCCTGATTCCCTTGTTGTTGTCTTCTCCATGTTTTTGTGTTCTAGTGTGCGTGTTATCCCTCCTGTGTCTCGTCTCCAGTGTTTGTGTCTTCCCTGTTTAGTCATATGTTTAGATTCCCTCTGTGTGCCGGCCTCCCTATATGTCAAGTCTGTTTGGTCACTTCCTGTTTTATTTTGACAGTCCTTTGTCCTGTGTGCTTTGTGTTTAGTTTTGCTTCCTGTGTCTCATTAGTGTATTCTATTTATTGTCTCAGTCTTCCCCTTGTCTCTTGTCAGATTGTCGTCATCGTAGCAGCTGTGTTTCGTCCCGTGCCCTCCGTGCTCCTAGTGTTCCCGGTTAGTTCTCCCAGTCTAAGTTTTCCTTTGTTTAACAACCTGCCTTGTTTTGTTCACTGTTCACTGCTGCCTGCTCCTGAGTCCTGCATTTGGGTCTCCACACACACACACCACACAGCCTGCTTCCACGCACCGAGACACTGCATATTTGTAGCTAGGCAACGCGTGCGATATCGATAAGTTAAAATAAAAATCACTGACATAATCTGCAGTTCTGTTTCTGTAAAACTATACCACACTTGTCCTCAGTGCGACAGCTCGACTCTTTTATTTTTTGGATCCTGTTTGTAAGATTTTCTTCAAACAATCTTTGATTTAAACACAAGAAAACGGAGCGCCGCTCGTTCCTGGTGCATCTATCACTAAGCGTCCTCGTGAGTGATCCGAAGTAAAAAACAAAAGCCTGAGACGACTTTCACCTGCAGTCTTTGATAGTCTTTGAAAGTAAATATCTGTAAATATACATTTTATTTTATCCTCACTTCTCAACACAGCAATCCCTCCAGCTGCTCTGAGTTTGCTCACAACCCTCAGAAACCACTGATGTCACTCTTATTTTTTATTGGTTTCTATAAACACTGACTGAATATCAATTATTTAAAGACCCCATAATAAACACTTTAAACTTGACACTGCTTTGCATGTATTTGAAATATGTATGAAATACATTTAAGGAACAAAAATATAGAAATAAATCAAAGTGTTAGGTGTGTTCTTTGCTCTGCTTTATCCCTGCTCTCGACACGGTATGAATCAGGTGACGGTCCCTCGGCAGAAAGTGGAATCAGCTGGGATTTGATTGTAGAGCCATGCGTAAACAGCACTGTGAATTTAAAGACCAGCTTTAAAGCTGAAGGATCCTCCTCCTGTGAGATCAATTTTATCCGCCCAGTTCAATTTGTCACACCGAGAGGCTTCCATCGTGCGTCCACAGCGTGACTCGGGGGTGTGGGGGTGTGGGGTGCGGGTGAGCGGTCGGGCCAGAACTTCCCGAAAATGAAGGATGCGTTTCCTTTCTTGTAGTACAAAAGCTGACTGTGCTACACAGCTGCAAGAGTGTGCAGATGGTGGAAATGGTGATAGCAGAGTTAAGAATGTACTAAATGTTCCGGTTTAGGCCGTCGAGGGGAGGGAGCTACATTTGCTGCTTGAGGGATGAGCGTCAGCTGGGACATCAAGATTGATAGAGATCATTAATAAGCAACTGGAAGGCTTGTAGCACTTCTATTCCTACAGAGGGACAAGACACACACACACACACACACACACACACACACACACACACAGAAGCCCCATATAGCACGGACCATAAAGTAGCCACCTCTATAAATTGATTCTTTCAACTAGCTTGAGCTCAATGACAAAATCCATTTTCAGGCACGGTTAAATCTCTTATTTTGCAGGTGCTCAGAAGAAAAACACAAACAACAACTTTACAGTAATACCCAACAGCCGCATACGATGAGATGATAAACACTCTGCGCTTAAATGGAGTGAACTGCCAGACAAACCATTCCTGGCAAATACCCGAGTGGAGAAAATAAGAGGAAAAGATAATAGGAAAGGAAGCTTGCTAAGTGGAAGGCTTCATTTTCCAATCCATTAGCAGGTGTAATGAATGTCCCTGTTTTCTTCTCCTAAAAGAAATAAAAGAAACATATTCACTAATGGACTTAGAGCAAAAAAAACAGGTTCTAAGATTTGGAGGGAAACCTGTATCAACCGCGGCCATCGATCAACGTCTGCAGAAGCACAAATAATTTGCTGAGAGAAACACAAACATGCTAAATGAATCTCCCACTCAATCGTCCACTCAGAGGCATTCCTGCAGCGGTGACAGCAGCACTAATTACACTGATGCCATCTACTTGTAAAACAGCAGCAGCTTTCTATAACTCAGTCAGGTCATTCTTTGCTCAGGGTGGTGACATTGCACCCATCTAGCAAGATCTACGGGGCTGCTGCAGATTTGACTTAGAAACGAGTCCAACTGTCTGTAATGCATCCGACTGTCCTGTGGCAGAATTAGACAAGAGACAAAGACACTGGTGTCTTGGAGTTCATATGAGGTGGAAATGTCTAAGGAGCCGGTGACTTATTTAAATACCTGGTTTCCAAACAAGTTGAATCCATTGATGGCCTCCAGCGCAGCTTTAGCAAGGCCCACAGAGCTGGAGAGACAAGAAAACTTAAACATTAACCAAAACGTACAATAAGCAAATATCACTGAAACAATGGTTTTTGTTTTTTTATTGGCAAGACAGTAAATGTGGATGCAAACCAAACGTGTGAGTGAAATGTTAAAAGTGCCCAACCCCCCCAAAAAAAGCATTCTGAATCACATCTGAATCCTAAATGGCTATCTGTTAGGATTCAATAACGCTGAAGGCTCCTGAGATTGTGGTCTACTCTCAATAATGGATGATGGGGAGGAGAGAGAGAAAAAAAAAAAAACTTACACTGAATTTCACAGTGGCTGGCTGCTGTGATTGCAATGCAGGCTAAATGTGAATCAATTTTACTGTCATTTTGTTTCTCTTTCT
>JASGAU010395772.1:0-33939 GCA_030220045.1 Australoheros facetus
AAAAAAAAGAGGAAACCCTTGTCTGGTTGAGGAACACATATGAAAAGCACTACCTCTCTGGGACTGAGGCAAAGGTGAAAACTTTCCTGTGGTCTGACTGCGATAAATGTTGTTTGAAGAATGGGATACCATCCCACAGCAGTGTGTGGCCACGCCAGTGACCAGCTGTTGTGGCTGTGTATGGTTCTTCCGCATGCCACTGAGGCCCCTGTTGGTTAAATGAATAAATTGTTAAATTGCCAGTATTTTGTTTCTTCAGACTTCAATCATCCAATCCAATAAATGACACCAAACAAGAGTCGACAGCAGAAGAAGCTGTTTGGCATTGGCAGAGAAGAGTTGGGGAGTTTTCCACATACTCAACTCTGCTGCTCAACCCACAAATGCACTTTCCTCACAAATGCGGCACTATTAAAGGGGAAATAAACAGGCTTTTCAACAGTATAAGATTTAATGCCAAGAAACACTGTTACACCAAAGAAATAACACAAATGTCCTTTTTTTTTTGCTAGGATTGTATAAATTTACAGTTTTTAAAAACACTTAAAAGAAAATATGATAATAAACATATGGAGAAAATACATCTGTTCACTTTCTTGCTGAGACTTAGAGCTATCTATATGCTACACAATTAAAGTTGCACATTTCATTTTGCACTGACTAAAAAAAATGACATAAACATGTTAATGAGTTCCTTTAAAAGCCAGCGTGAGGATTTTGGGAGCTTTAAACAGATGATTGTAAGTGGTTTCTTTATTTTAAATCTTTGCACTAAGCTAAGCAGCTGCTGGCTCCAGGTGCTACATGGAATCACCGAACGAAAGCAAACAAGCGTGTTTTCTGGAATTTCAACATGAGTGAAACTGACAGTTTTTAAAACATAAAATCTCACATGTAAAACTATTTTTAATCAAAGGAAGTAGAATAAAGTAGGTTAAAAACTAAAGATGAGTAGCATTTGGCATTGATCACCATAAGAATTTCATCCAAACATTCAAACCGTATCACCACATCACGAATCACAGAGAGAGTGGACACTTTGGCCTCCTGTCCACATTTTATACAGAACACTCCTTCAGGCTCTATAGACATCTCAAAGCTCCAATATTAAGAGAAATCAGTGGAAAAGTTGAACTATAACTTGGACCTTGAGCGTCACTGAGGTGGGGTGGGAAAATTGGACAACGTGTTCAACATTTCCTGACTGGCACGACAACTCGGGCAAATATAAGCAGCATTAATGTTCTCTGATTAAAGCAGCAAAACAAAAAAAAACAAAAAAAAACAAAAAAAAGCTTTCAGAGCAGTTTTATCTCTGAGGTTACTCACTGGAAATCACAGAGGCCTTAAAAGAAAAGAAAATACACCTTGCTATTGTTTTGATTAAGGCTGATACTCTCTGCTTTGGTCCTGCTGAAATAATCTGGTGTTGCTGAAAGCTAAATCATCAGACTCTTCTGATAAAAACCTCAGAATTTCCGTCCTCCAAGAGCGAGGCATTTCCCTGACCATTGTCCCTGAACATAACAAACAATGAGACTGATGATTCATAAGGATGTGTAGCTCTAACCTTTGGCTCTCTCAAAGCTATCTTTTTTTTTTTTTTTCTGCTTCTTTTGTTTTGTTTTCTTAATGTAATAGGCAACTGTGTCATACATTCACTACAACCTGTATTTTCAGTCTTAAGACATAAAGGTAATAAAAGGATATGTCTTTGTTTCTTATGTGCGGCACACAAGCCAGCTATAAAATAATGGCAGTTAATGTAGTTATTGTGTTGTTTAACTTTACGTGACAGAAACAGTGCCCACTACGCAACTAATCAGTAAGTGTGCCATATTAATACCTCACCGCAAAACTCATATTTACAAATATAAAGAAAAGACATTAAGACATCATTGGGACTACAGGTGGCAGACGTACAGTGCTGTGAAAAAGTGTGAAATATTGGTCACAGTTTCATGTTTCAGGGAGAAAACTTGGAAGTGGTGAACCTTCACGGGAGAGGCCGCAGCGCACTGACAACTCATCCAGGAGGTCACAGAAGAACCCAGAACAACAACTAAAGAACTGCAGGCCTCACTCGCCTCAGTTAAGCTCAGAGTTCAGGAGTCAACAATAAGAAAGAGACTGGGCAAAAAGGCAACCCAACGGGAGAGCTCCGAGGAGAAAGGCGCTGCTGGCAAAAAAAAAGCACAAAGGCTCGTCTAAGATTTGCCAAGAGACATTTGGTGATTCCCGAGACTTTTGGCAAAATATTCTGTGAACTGATGAGACAAAAGCTAAGTTTTTTGGAAGGTCTGAGCTCCGTTACATCCGACTAAAAGTTAACGCAGAATTTCATAAAAAGAACATCACACCTCGAGTTAAACATGGTGGTGACAGCGCGATGGTCTGAGGCTGCTTTTTTGCTCTTTACGAGAAAACCCTGAAGGAGAATGTCCGACCATCAGTTTGTGCCCTGAAGCTCAAGGGCACTTCAGATATGCAGCAGGACATTGGTCCAAAACACAGCACCAATTCTACCTCTTAGTAGGTCAAGAGAACCAAAATGGAGTGGCCGGGTTAAAGTCCAGACATAAATCCAACTGAGATGCTTTGGCATGACCTTAAATGGGCCCTTCATGCCCGAAAACCCCCCATTGTGGCTGAATTAAAACTATTCTGCAAAGAAGAGTGGGCCAAAATTCTTCCGCAGTGATATGAATGACTCACTGCAAATGTTTACAAACACTCGATGCGACTCAATGCCCAGCTCATGGCCGTCCATTTCCACTGTCTGTTGAGAAGGTTGCAGTCGTCCTTATTGCATCTCTAGCAGCAGCAGCAGGGTCCAGAGGAGTCTCACCAGTGCCTGACACACACCAGTGCAATACAGGCCTTATTCAACGCAGTCTATCAAACTGTCATCTTGTACTAAAATGGATGTCATTGGATGCTTGATTGTGTAACTGACAGAATTTCCAAAAAAGGGAACCACTTCAGTGTGTAAACAAAACACGATAAGGAATCAAAATGATACTGGAGTATTGATGTGAATATGAAATTAACTTAAAAAGCTGGTATATTTGGTATGTCACTCGATAAGGATGTCATACAATGTAACATTTCGCAGCACATAAGCCTCATGAAGTTAGATTTTAGCTGTACTGCATACTGAGTGATAAAACAGCAGCAGCTTCCACCGTTTTTATTTTTTTCTTCTTTGGAAGTTTCAGGCAGTATCGGGCACTTGTCAGCTGTCCAGCTTGCTGATTTGGGGATCTATCACAAGAGCAATTTTACAGCTGTCTTCTTCCATTGGTGGGACCTTAAAGTTGCACAGGGTGATCTGAGAAGAAGACGAAGAAGAAGAAGAAGAAGAAGAAGAAGAAGAAGAAGAAGAAGGGAAGGAAACATGATAGTGTTTGAGAGAAAGCCAACCACAGTGTTTCATTTAAAACAAACAAAAAAATCACACACAAACACACAATTCTAATAATTTGAAAAGTGGTAAGAAACAAGGAAATCAAGGAGCACACCCAAGACTTCATTCACCTTATTGTTGTTGTCACAAATATCGCTGAGGAGATCCCGAGGCTCTGGTACTTTGGGGAAGATATTAGCCTTGTTTCTGCACGGGGATAGTTAAATATCAGGGGCAAGGATAGAAGAAAACTAAAGACAACAACATCCAAGCAAAAAGAAGAAGAGTTTACGTACTTCTGGTAACACGCAACAGCCAGGACTGTCAGGGTAGCGATCACTAGTGGGATTATAACAGCAAGACACACTAACACATAGGAGCCTACATCTGCATCTGCATCTGCATATAAAAAATCACAAACATTAAGGAGAAACATCTACACCGTGAGATGTTGTTTTTCAATTACATTAATCATTGTGATAGAAAACACAACATCTCAGCTTCAGGATTTAAGAACATGGTGCTCTTCCTAAAACAACCTCTGAATCAAAGAAAATATTCAGTTGTTTTTATTTATACAAGATTTAAAAAAGAAAGAAAGAAACAAGACAGAAAATGACTTTACCAAAATCCTTTTTGTCGCTCCACGGCGTCTCTCCATTGTCTCCACTTGCCTTGATAGCCATGCTGTACTTACAGTGAGAGGCCCGGGACAGCTGAAGTGATGTTTCTCCTTTTTTGCTACTTATATTCTATGAAAGGTTTTGGGGGACAAAATTAATTTGGGGGCTTAATCAAAGAGTCAAGGGAATTCATCCTGAGAACAAAATTCAGTGCAAATCCATGAAGTAGATATTTAAATATTTCATTGGGGCTCATCCACTGGGACAACACTGATTACTGCCAAACATAACAGCAAGCGTTGCTGTAGCCGCTTGCTTTTAGCAAAAGGTAAAGGGGCGTTCTGCTTGAGAAAAGTCAGTAATCTTCATCCTCTGGATATTACAACTGTCATTATCCCAATTATTCCCAAACTTAAAGACATCATGCTAGCATGGCTTAAGATTACCAAGAGCACCATTTCTAATATGAGCTCCTTCCCAGTGTTTGACCTCCTCAGCTTGTCCCTCAGTTCACAGACCCTAGAGCTGGAAGTCATTTTCCAGTCTGCAGTTTGTCCTCGCTGTTGCTCACGGCCAAAGGTGAAGATAGGAGAGTAGCAGAAGCTTTGAGGCTCAGCTCCCTCAGTCCAGCACAGCATCCACATCGCTGCAGATACAACTCTAAACCTGTCTGTTGATCATTCACTCCTGTCTGAACCAGGGTTATAATAGTTTTGGATTTTACATTATCGTTTAGTTTGTACTTTTTTTGTTCTTTAATTCAGTTAGTTTAAATTCGTTTTCAGAGTGGTTCTGCTCGTTTTTATTAGTTTTTATTTTAGTTTTAGTTTAGTTTCGTTAGTTTCAGTGTTAGTTTTAGTTTTTCATACTTTGTCAGGTGCAAGATTCAAGGCACAAGAGTGACTATTGTGCAATAAAAACTCAACAAAAGCTACTGCAAAGAAATATATTCAAGAACCAACAGTTCACAAGACAGAAGCAATACATGCTAAATGTGTAATAATTAGGACACACCTGAACATCAACAGGGAGAAACAAAGAAAAATATGGACTCCCAAACTCAATAAATTCTACAATAAACTCCACAATAATCTCCAGCGTCAGTGCAGTAGATTAACAACACCTACATGTGGTGTGTGACAAAAACAAACTCTTTGAAGGAGTCAAAGCTCAAATCCAGCTGCATCTTGATGTTATCACCACCTGATGCTGCTTCTGTTTTGGTTAGATGCTCGCTAATTAGACTTGCAGGGTCTTTGCGGCCTCTGTACACAACCTACAGAAGTGTCCGACTTCATGTCCAAATCAGAGCGCAGTGGCCTCTGATTTGGAGAAGCTGATCCACATTCTGGGTACTTTACACTAAGCTCCAAAAGACTAAGCACCGCAAACAGGGATGCGGTCCTGAGGTGACCAAACTGGACACCCTTTGGCCCATTTGCCCTGCCCATGAAACCTGAAATGTTCAACAGGGACATTACACAAGGCTCCAGTCTCTCTTTCCAGATAGAGGAAACACCTACAAGGGTCTAAGGTTCAAGACCCTACAAGCGTCTAGTGCCCAGGGACCCTACAAGGTCTAAAGCATTAGGCATATCAGGACAAATCTTATTCAGATTTTTTTTAAAGCGCTTTGTGACCTCCACCAGGGAAAAGATTCCGGACTCAGTCCCTAGACACTGAGTGCAAGTATAACTTTCTACACGGCATCTTTCAGTGGCCCGCCAAAAAGAACGCAGGCCACAGAGAAATTCATAACACATGCTTAAAGCCAATGGGCATCACAGACAAAGTAGTATTGTATTGTTGTGTTTCTTACCTTTGGTATATTACATGTCGTGTAATTTATTATAAATTTCCATTGGTCCAATTCAAGCACTCCAGGAGCGTCCCAGCTAATATTAAATTTATCCCCACTTTTCTCGACTCTCCAGTTAAGGGGTGGTGGTCTCACTGTGCAGGGATCGACAGACAGGCATCGCAATTACTACAAGCTAATGAGAGGCCCCTTTAAAATCCCCATAATGCACACCAATATGTATGTACTTTGGCCCTCCTCAAAGCTGGCAGTTCTAGATTGTGTCATACACATACTACTAGATACACGCAAACAGACACATGCCCACACACACATCACGATAACGGCTAAAACATTTCCAAGAAAGGACAGAAAGAACAACTTCTCTTATACCTCAAACTGAATGAGGAAGCACAACATATTTCAACAGAAGTTTTCCTTCAAAGAACTTTTGACTCTAAATTAGCACTGACCAGCATGCCGCTTACCAAAGTTGATAAGGTCTCTGTAGAAGGTGTTCCTGACAGTTTTGTTGTTCAGCGTTGCATTAAACAAGATGCTGATGGAATGCTCATAAGTCACTGGCAAAGAGCAACCAGTCTTTATGCCATCAGTGTAAATATACGATGAGCATTCTTTTATGTCCAGTGGATTGGAATCTTCCCACTGGACCACGTACCTTGGAAACATAAAGAAAATGGTGTTTGTACCAACACACAGTATCCCAGAAATAAATAAAGTCACAAAACAATGAATAATTAATATAACACTGGTATGATTTCTTGCTACTGTGTAGTGAGAGCATCATGCAGACTGCAGGAAGTTACTCGCCCATCCAGGAAATAGCTACACATAAAAGCTGAAGTATTTATTTAACCTTCTGAGAGTTTGGTGGATATTTCAAATGCAAAACGTGAGAACTGCGCTGGAGAAACAAACCACTCATTGGGGACCAGCCAGTTTTGTCAAGTGTACTATGAAAATAAACACATACCTACAGTTCCAGTGAAAAGTTTCGACACGCTTGTGAAAACTGAATATGTTTCAAGACATTTGAGAACTGCATTTTTTTGCTATGTGAGCTAGCTTTCCTGCTCTTTGCTCTATCGCAGATTTGTGCAGTTTACAGTTTGTTTTCAAACCAGTTTCATGAGGCAAAACAAACAAAAAAAGTACATTTTATTTATATAATGCCAAATCCCAACAATAGTTGCCTCAATGTGCTTTATATTGTCAGGTAGTGACCTTGCAAGAACAGAGAGGAAACCCCAGCAATCAGACGACCCCCCTATGAGCAAGCAATTGGTGACAGTGAGAAGGAAAAACACCTGCAAAAGAACCGTCTCAGGGAGGGACAGCTGTCTGCCACGACTGGTTGGGGGTGAAAGGACGGAGACAGGACCAAAAATTTAAGAGAACAATAATTTAAGGGATATGAAACTATATAATTAGACAGTGTTTTATTTTTATTTTGTTTCCTTATTTGCACTCAATCAAAAATCCAGCAGTAGGGTCCTATCAAATCTATAGCAAGAGCAGAGGGGTATGCTATGAATGAGGTTCAACACAGCCAGGTTTTCTCTGGTTTATCTGACTCGACAAAATCTGAAACCCCAGTTAGAGATGACGGTCATGATAGTGGTCATCACCTTTCTCTGTTAAGCAGGGCTTTCTGTTTCAGGTTCTGGACACCTGGTTCACATTAAGAAAAAAAAAAGGGGAGGGGGGGGGGTCACAGATCACATGACTTTTCTTCTGGGTGCCACCTGCTCTAATCAGAGACATTATCAAATGGTGATTAAAAAAATCAATAAAGAGCATAAAAAAGTATAACAGTAAAATGCAACACAGTTGCAAAAAGGACAGGAGATTAATGCTGCAGAAAATCATTAATCTGGTGATTTAGAGCCCTGAGCGGTAAAATAAACATTTTAATTCAAGTTAATTATTTCATTTCTGAGTGCGCTCTCTGTGCTGCTGTTTATTTCTAAGGCGATGGCTGCGCATTAGTTAGAAACTTTAAACTGGTTCCATTTAAACACTAAAGCTGACTCTCCCATGAGTGCCCGGGTGGCTCAGTGGTGGAGCAGGCGCCCACATCCATATACTGCGTTGCGGCGCGGGCTGTCCCAGCCTGTTGCCGATTTACCTGTGCGTCTTCCCTTGCATCTTTCCCCCATTTCCTGTCTATCTTCACTTAACAGAAAAAGCCGCTGTGGGGGGAAAAAGAAGCTGACTCTCCCACAGCCTCATAAAGGAGATTTGGAAATTGTTTCAGTTTGTCTGCAGATCAAAGTGAAATTCATTTGTTTGATTGGACAGGTGTTCTAGTAGATGCAATTAATGCAGCATAAAACAGACTAAGGAACAGATTAGAATCATGCATAAAAATTTTTTTATACATTTTCTGAAGACATGCAGCAAAGGGCAACGGGTCAGACTCAAACCCGGATGAGCTGCATTTCAGCCATGTGGCATTTGGTCATCTGCTCACTCACTGAGCCAACACAGCACCCTGATTAAATACATTTTTATATATGTGCTATAAATGTGCTCGCTCCTGGTCAGTGTAGAAGAGAATTTGAAAGCCTTCTCCTAATATATGAACCCCTTAATCAACAAGCTGCATCATATCTTAAAGGCCTCATAGTGCCACATTATCCCAAAGGAGCACTCTGTTCAGAGCAGTTCCAGGTAAGGGCAGGGGTGAACAATTTAGTTCTTGTTCAGCCAGTGAAAAAACTAGGTAAATATGTAACTGGGTGTGTAGTCTACAGTCTGCTTCCAAAGTCTCCCACTGCACACCCTCGTCATCAGTCTTACAAACACACAGAGGTCTGATGCAGGCTCTTACAGTGTGCACAGGTATTCAACTATAAACTTCGAGCATGGCCCTGATACTCTCTCATGACAGCTGATAAGCTGATCTGGCTGAACTTTTTTCTACGAACAGAGGCGTATATTCACACATGAACGCGAGGTTGAGACATTTACACAAGACGTTCCGCAATTTTGCTTCAGTGAACGCTAGCTTTGCTCGCTGATTAGTGCCTTATTCTATCGTTTACTGCATTACACATTTCTTACAGCAGTATCTGGCAGACACAGAAATGCTGGACAGCTTTTGTTCTGAGGGTTTGGAGGGAGTCTGCCTGTGTGTGTGTTGACTGTGTGGCTCTTTTAGAGAATAAATGTCCAAATCCTGTAATAGTAGATTTGTCCCAGTCTTGCTCCTGTTATGTGGAACAGCTCCCAGTTTGGGTTGGGTGCCTTTTCCTTTTTCTCCCTGTACTGCTCTTCATGTATCATTTGCTGTTTGTCATTTCTCATCTTTTCTCTTTGTTCTTCTCTCAAAACTACAAGTGGACCCTGACAGCCTCCCTTCCTGAGCTCGGTTCTGCCGGAGAGAATGTTTCCCTTCATCGAGCGCTCACTCAAGGAGAAAAGTTTCACTTTGCACAACACAGCTGGTCATGACTTTACTATGTAAACTGGTGGTATATGTTATGATCTGGCTTGGCAGTATAAAAAAGTAATTAAATAAATAAAATGGGTTTGGATACACAATTGCTCGCTTGCGTGCAAGATCAGTTCCTTGTAGGTTTTGGTGTTTTCACAGGATCTCACGCAGAAAACTGCTGTGTCGCTTCAGTTCATTTCAGTATTTGGTTGGGGTTTTTTTGTTGTTGTATTGTTTAGTTTTTTTTAGATGCTACATCTGTGTTTTAAAATTGTTGATAACTTTTTCATAATTTGCAGAAGTTTTGCCTATTTAATTGCATTATCTTAAACTGCAGTCCACTGGGATGTCAGGGGTACTGTCCACTATGGTTGCCTGACGTTAACACTTAACCCTCTTCACTTAACATTAGGCGACCAAATATGGTTTGTTTTTGTGCATGCATGNCACACACCACCCTCCCACCCCCACTCCTCAACAAACAGCCTGCAGCTGATAAAAAAAAAAGACAGAGCCGTCAAACAGAAGGAATTTAGCCCTGTTTGAACTCTGGCTCTTCGCTTCCACTTCAGATCAGACTAACCGCCGTCTATCAGGAAGTGTTGCAAAACTGCAACACCACCTGTGCTTTGTAATGGTGAATTGCACTAGTATCCATTTCTAAACACAACACACAGCAGAAAAGCACATACTGATAGAACATGTGGACATCTGCAGTGACACTGGTTGGTGACCAAGAGCAGTTGGTTTGGGTGCGGGAATGGACGTAGCAATGAAAATCCGTCACCAGATCTGGGAGCAACAGAAACACACAAACACATACGGCTTAATAATCAAATATATAGACAGGAATTTGTTCCGCGTATGGCTCAAAAACATTTTTGACAACAGAGCTGATTCAGTGGTGGTCAGGATGAGCTTACCTGGGTTTGTTTCACTGAGGACCACTGGTTCACTCTCTGCTTTATTACATTTTCTTCTGATAGACACATTTAGAAAGCTTCCTTCCATTTTCAGGTTTATATTCATTTTCTCCTAATAAGAGAGAAACAGAAGAAAAAAAAACTCATGTGAGTGAAAAACTGAAGCCATTCTTAGTTGGGACAAGCCAGGTGTGTACAGCTCATTTTTTTAATCAAAGATTTATAGCTGTCAGTTATTGAGCTTTTTATAAACGGGCTGGCATTTATCACTCATGTTTTATTTTACTGACTACTAGAAACATTTTAGCAAAGCTACAGTGACCCATTCCTTACACTTTATCTATCAAACATGTGCTGCCACACCGTCAGGGGAAATTCAGGGTTCTCTTGTTCAGAGACTCTCTGACATTCACACTGTAGAGCCAGGGATAAAAAAAATTTTTAAAAGCCCGCTTTTGTCAGTTTTTGATAGCTTTTTAAAAGAAAAGTTTGACTTCTATGTATTATCTAATATCATCGAGCAAGCATTAAAATAAATCCATGATCCCAACCCAACAGCACAGAAAGCAGTTTAACATTTAATTCCTGCTTAATGGGGACCTGCTCTTTTCATTTTAAGAGCCATATTTATTTTCATATTTGGACACTAGTGTAACTTTGCACCAGGTTAAACCCTCCTGTCTTTCTGGCATAGGTTCAACAAGGTGCTTTCCTCAGAGATTTTGGCATGACGCTATTCAATTTTTTTCAATTCAGATGTATTTATAACCCAAACCGCAACAGTCACCTCAAGGCAGGCGCTGAGTTATAACCTTTCGTGTAGTCAATCCAAGCAACGCTCAGGTTGGTCTATCAATCAGTGGCTGCTGCTTTGCCCTTCAGGTGTTATTTCCAGTGCCTTTCTGGGCTGTACCTACTGAGCTCAGTTGCTATAATCCCAGAAATGAGCTTCCATGTTGTAGAGAGGCAGGTAATCGGCCGGTATTTTGATGTGTTGTGCCCTTGTAGGGATCCTTCACAATGAAGGTTGTTCTGCCCTGTGTTTGTCGGTCTTTATGATTGCCTGCTGTTAGCACCCCCCTTATTTGCGCTGTCAGGCGTTCATGGAGTGCCATTAGCTTCTTCAGCCAGTAGGTGTGGATCATGTCAGGTCCTGGTGCTGTCCAGCTCTTCATTCCAGAGACTCGTTCGATGTCTGCAAGCCGATTTCATGCACAACATCAGAGGTCTCGGTCCAGAAAAGTGCAGTCCCAAGAGCAGGCAAGAAACTGCACAGAACCCTCAAACTCCCGGGCCTCTGACAGAGGACCCGAGCTTGATGAGGAACGCATAGGGCAGCTGGTGAAACAGTTAAGCTGTTACACAACAGAATCCTGACCTCAAACTCCCAGGCCTCGGACAGATGTCCCAGGATTAATCCTGATGGATATCTACGCAAAATTTAGAACTAATGCAAACCTACTTTTCATATCTGAAAATGTTTTCCAGCAGTTTGCAAATGGTGAGCCTCTACTTGTACTCCCTTAGCAGCAGCCATCTTTCCAAGAGTTAATACGACTGATGCAACACTCACTTCATTAAATGACAAATGACACTTTCTGTAAACACAGTGAATACATGAGCTTCTAAACAAAGTATATACACATATAAGCATACTTACAGTGATTAAGTCTCCTGAAGAAGTTGTAACCACTTTATACATGCACCTTTCAGAATTATCTGGTGGTAGCCAGGACAATCTGTGATAAAAGTCATCAGTTCTCGACAGGGACACATTTCGCGGTGGTAAGACTTGGCCTTAGTGAAGAAAGAAAGGACAGAAAGTCAGTCTGCTTACGTGGAATGAGGATTGTTGGCTTTTGCTGTGGACTCTGCAGGAGCAGCAGATTTTTGTCAAACAAAGACGATTTATATGGTTCACCAAACACGCTGTTGGTCTGAGTCAGTCACCAGGGAAGAAAAAAATCCTTCCATAAATATTTAGGGAACATTCATACTTCCCTGTATCTGTCTGGTAGGCAGTGACCAGTGGGTCCATTCTGCCGTGTTTCTGTCTTTAGCAGATCTGATCCTGTGTCAGATTTGTATGTAAAGATATCATGGCATTTAAAAATGTCTGATTCCTCTGGTTTTTGTCACATTAATACAGTCAGAACACGGTGTATGGAGATAGTAACATGCGCGTGAGCCGAGAAGTTTTACATGCAGGCTTTACACGAGAGACGCATTTTCCCCACAGTTTTGTCGGTGTACACAGTCTGAGTTTACCGCTGCGTTAAATAACGGCGAATACCGAGCGTGACGTCACATGTGGGAATCACCGTAATGGATACGAGTGTGGGAAGTGGGGAAAAGGTGTCAAAGAAACAGACAACAGCAACAACGACAAAGCCAGGTAAATGTATTCAAGCGTGAATGTGTAGATGGTCTTACCGTGATTGTATTCAACCGTTAGAAACAGGCAGCTTAAAAGCAACAAACTTGGAAACATCTTGTTTATCCCGTGAGTTCAGTTTTACTCCTTAAAGTTTCTGTTTTCCTCAGCCTTTAATGTGAGAAGCGCAAAAAACAAAACAAAAAGTAGTGCCGCCCCTGAAATGGGGTCCCCTGGTGCCCAGACTATCTTACGCTTTTTCAGAGGAGAAGAGCGAGAGAGGTCTGCCCATGTCTTAATTCTGCTTTCGCTTCCAGCTTCTCTGAGGGGACGGCACTGAAAAACGGTGGAAGGCTGGAAGTGGGTGTTGCGCTTCCTCCTTTCTCACAGACGCGTTGACGCACGCACTGCACGCCAGCAGTTTTTCTTTTCTTTCTTTTTCTTTTATTTAGTCATCTTTTTTGTGACACTAAAATAACATATATCAGTTTTCCACAACTACAATTGTTTTTTTGTTTTACAAAAACTCTGAACCCAAACCCCAGTTTTCAAACAGTCTAACAAACAGGGACGTAACCAAAGTATGTGAGTGTGTGTGTGTGTGTGCGCGTGCGCGCGTGTTGTGGTGGTGGGCGGTGGAGGTGGTTGTGTCATGCAAAACAGAAGAATCACTGAGTGTTTCATGGAGTGGGAATGTGTTTAGACCTGCAAGTAGACTGTCTCTAATTGTGTTTGAAGGCAGAAAAAAAGAGTTTCTTTTAGACATAAAAGTATGTTTATTGATGGGCTGTATTGATGGAAGTTCAGCATGAACATTTTAGATGTAATTTTGTGAAAAAAAAATGGTCATTTTCTAATAGAAGCATGCCAGCACAGCCTAACAACACGCTTACATTGGGCTCTGTGGCTCAGCGCCTGGCAGTCAGAACACGGTGACTGGCATGGCCTTCTTGCAGCCGTGATAAAATCTAACGCTAGACCTGAAATTAATCTCAGTACACCATGCCGAAGGACGTCTCAGTTCCTAAAATGCAGCTCAGAGACAGAGGCCAGAGCAGGCTAGCAGAGGAGGTATAATCGAGGTGTATCCTATTCCAGCTGACACACAGCCAGAATATGTACGTTTCTTTTGTACTTTTGTGAGCTGTGTTAGTTGTTTAAGATGATAATACACATTTGATCAGATTTACTGACCTTTGTTTTTGTAACCCCCCCCTGTTCTGACCAAATTTGTCAGTGACATTTTATCCTTGTAATGCTGAAATGTGAGGTTATGACTGTTTAGTCTGTGATGTCTTACAGGACCTGATGACCTTCATCAGGCTGAGGCCTGATTCTTACCACATGCACGCAGCCAAAAAAAAGCTTG
Source organism: Australoheros facetus (assembly GCA_030220045.1). Lineage (NCBI taxonomy): Eukaryota > Metazoa > Chordata > Actinopteri > Cichliformes > Cichlidae > Australoheros > Australoheros facetus. The sequence continues at coordinate 13,954 of JASGAU010395772.1, forward strand.
GGAGTGAGTTACTGAATGCCTCCATAGTCCCTGTAATCTGTTGCTGCTTTGAACATATGCTATTGTTAATCACAGCCTAGAGATGTTTCAGCAGCTACAATCTATGACCTGAATGACTGAAAACCTACACAGTCAATCTGTGACCTTTATGTCTTTGTGTGCACAACTCATATTAATGATGTCTCATGAAACGTGTCGTTTGATATTTCTGCGTAGCTTCTCGGTCATCCAGGTCTCTGGAGCTTGCCTGAAGACTTGAAGTTCTTCAGAGAACTGAAGAAGCCTTTCGGGTGAGAGGTGAAATGTCTTCAAGAAACAAAAAAAGAAGTCCGGATGCCCTTTTTTTCCGAGCTCCAGAGACATTTCATATTTCATACTTTTTACATATCAGTGGCACCTGCTGTGGCTGTACAACTAACCAGCTGTTGATATGTGAGTAATCCAGTAACACCTCTTGTGTTATCTGGAGAAATTTTTCAGTTTATAGCCTTAGCACATGTTTGAATACATGTTTGGAACACTTCGAAGCACAATTGTAAGGTGTGGTGTGTGATTTCATCATTGTGATTCATGGACTTCTGAGGAATTTATTTTGATGTCTGTTCAACCAGCTGCTGAATAACTTTGACCCTTCAATGTGCTCTTGTAGGAATTGTGAAATCATGCGAATGAAACAGGGGCTCAGAGGGGAGAGACCACATACAACAACAACATGGCTGCATTTTATTTGATTTTGGCTATTCGTGAGAAGCAAACTATATGAGCACACTTATAATAATTTCCTCACTGCCTGCCTCACTACTTTTTGTAGAGACTTGATATCTGCAGTTTGTCAGTGAATGGTGTGGTGGTGCCCAATTCCAAAAACCTTTGGGATGTTGTGCAGAATGTAAATAATGAAAAAAAACTCTGCCTCTCTAAGGTGCTCTTTTTAAATCCAGTTGTGCTACTGACCTGTTGCATTGACCTATTTACATTTTTACACAGCATCCCATGTTTTTTTTGGAATTGGGGTAGTATGTGCGGATGTATATATCGCCTTACCAGGTTTGGATTTAACAGAAACAAGCAGCATAAATGCGCCAAATCATTAACACAGACATATAATCAGCCAGTCACATGGCAGCAACTCTATGTATGTTTAGGCATGTAGTCATGGTCAAGATGACCTGCTGAACTCAAAACCAAGCATCAGAATGGGGAAGAAATCTCATTTAAGTGACTTTCAACATGGTATGGTTGTTGGTGTCAGGTGAGCTGGTCTGAGTATTTCAGAAACTGCTCATCTACTGGGATTTTACTGAGAACAGTCTGAAAAAGACCCAAAATGTCCAGTGAGTGGCAGTTCTCTGGGTGAAAATGCTTTGGTCAAAGGAAAATGGCCAGACTGCTTTAAGCTGACAGGAAGGCCACAGTAATTCAAATAACCACTTGTTACAAACAAGGTCCGAATGCACAACACGGCAACCCTTGAAGCTACGCCTTCAGACTACAGGAAACTACAGAAGGAAAATGAGACTGCAGTTCACACAGGCTCACTGAAAGTGAACAATGGGAAAAATGTTGCCCAGTCTTATGAGTCTATATTTCTGCTGCAACAATCGGAGGGTTTGGCATAAATAACATGAAAGCATGGATCCATCCTGGCTTGTAGCAACTGATCATGGTGGTGCAACGGTGTGGGGGATATTTTAGGATTACAGCCATTTTATACATCTGAGCAAATACTTAAAGAACATGGACCACAGTCTCTGATGCAACTCATGGGTTAATGAAGAAAAACAAAAAAAGTTTTTGTCATTGTCATCTTGGTGTTTTGAAACCAGGCGAGCAGGGCTGGATCTGAACCTGCACACTCACACAGAACCCACATGTCAATCACAAGGTTGGCCTGACCTAAAGCACACCCTGCTTTGCCTCTAGTTAACTATAATTTACAAATTCAGCATCATGTTTTTTCATTAAGACTTGAAACTACCATGCAAGGTCAGAAACACACGAGTTAAGTGTTTACTGGGGCCATAACCAGGGAGCTGAGGACCTTTGCCCACAGATACAAAAATGACGACTTCTTTTTGTAACAAGTCCTCCCCCCTGCTGGCCATTAGAATATAGTACAGGTTGAAGATACCAATGCATTGGCTTCATTTTTCAGATATTTTATGTACCAAAAGCAGTTTATTTAAAGCTTCTTTTTGTTTGCCAATCCTTCACAGCAGCCAAAAAAAGAAACACACAAAAAAAAGCTAACTTAGTAGACTTCTACCAAGCAATCCTCTTTTATTGCTCATATGGGTACCCGTGTTTTTTTAAGAACAAGTTGACGAACTGTTTTGTACATCTTCAGGGGTAAACTCTCACCCTTGCTACCCCCAGGTTATTCAATGAGCATTTCTTCTCTGAGCCTTTCAGCAACAAAACATGCAGGTACTTCTGCCTAATACTCACCCACTGAAAATAATACATCTACATGCTAAGGCAAGCTCATGTTTTCTATTTAAATGATTACTATGAGAAAGGCAGAGTGAGTTCCATGTTATCACATTCAAATGTCACACTGACATTTCCCCCTCTTCCAAACAAATCCAGCAAGCAATATATTTTAAATCTTTCTCTCTCTTTCTCTTATGTATGTCTTAAAGAATACTGCACATTTGTTCCTATGACTGGATTCTTCTGGACAGAGAGACACCCCTTTCATCCTTCCTTGGGAAGGAAGAGCATATCGCTCAAGGTGATTTAGATTTGGGTGTGCTGTTGAATGCCAAGCAAAAATAGCACAACACAGAGTCAACAGTCTGGCATCCAGGTTTGTAGTTACTTTAATATATGCCCAGATGTTTACAGAATTCTTATCAAGTTTCTCTTTTTACAAAGTTTGGAAGTTGTGTACAAAGGCAGAAAATTCTTAATGCCACCTCAAAGATTTTTCTTTTTATATATATACACACCGTAACCTTTGTAAGAAAACTCCATCCAAAATATGTGTCTGCCTGCAGAGCTCATGCAAGAGAATATCCAGATTGACAAGGTGAACTTTCTTTTTTGACATGCACCAATAATGGGTAAACAAAGGAAATATAGGCAGGCTGTAGCAGTCACCCAGTCCTAACATATGATCACTCGCCCCGCAGTCGGCTCTCTGTCTCAGCCCAAGCTGTTTTCTTCAGTTCGGGGCTGACACGTAGAGATCAGGAGAGCTGCAGCACAAGCAGGTTTTTGCTTCCTGTACAGTCATGGAATTGCCTGCTTTTTTGCCAACCTTGCTCTCTGTTTCTTGTGTAGCTAACTCAGGATTGCAGTCACAATGCCATCTGTACAAACAGAGGTCATGCTGTCCTCTCTGTCCAATGGGAATGCAAAGCCCTCATCTTCCTCTTCCTCAGCACTCAGCATGAGGATATCAGTCCCGCTCATGTTTCTGGGTCCATTGCTTTTTTGAAGGCACCTCCAAAGATTTACTGCATTTCCTTATCCTGTCCACGGCACGCTTAGCGTGGATCCACACCGTCTCACAGAGTTACTTATTAGCAGGTGAAAATCCTGTTTATGCAAACATGTATGCAAGTTTTTACCAGGCCAGTGCAGCAGAAGTGCCACACAGCACACATCAGACCTGCAACAGGTACGAAACTTTTAAACAGAAAAGCCAAGTGAAACTACAGGTTGTCAACCTGCTGTTACTATGTACATGTTCCTTCACGTCCATCCCCCCGGCAAGCATTCCTCTGCACATGTACGCGTTAGGCATTTTGCTGAAGGACACTGTTTTCAGTTACAAGGGTGACGTATTCAGTAGGTTCTGGTACCGGCGTATACAGATTCTCTGGGGCGGGCTGAAAAACACAACAGTGTAAAAATAAGCATTTGTGAAAACAGAACGGGCAAGAGAGTAGACTTTCTGTTTGTTTATTTTACCTTAGATTCTTTGTTTCCGCTCATCATCATTTCCTTGAATATTGTTGAAGGATCAGGCATGGTGGGACAAATAATCTCCCTGTGCCTACAACACAGAAAGAAAAACAAGAAGTCATGTTTAGGCACGACTCCGTGACACGGAAAATACCACAGAAGTCCTTTGTGGGCTGAAATCACGTCATCTATCATGGAAAATTCAAACCATCATTCAAATACTTAGACTTTTCAGGGAAGTGGTACCGATACCTGCAAGTTCATTCACTGATTTGAAGAAGTAAAAATGAGAACTATATGTGCTGGTTGTTGTTGTTGGGTTTTTAAAATTATTTTAGCCAGCTATATAATAAAAATATTACCCACTCTGACATGTTTGTTTTTTTACATCTTAAAGAGAACCTGTTGCACCCATTTAATGAAATAGCAACAGGAAGAGAAGTTGGTGAGCTTCATGAATTATAGAAAAAGTCATTGCAGGTATGTTGTTGTCTTTGTGAGTCAGCTTTGCCAGTACATAACAGTGTTTTGCTGTTTTATCAATGTTTATTTTAAATCTGGCTATCCTACGAGCCCACGTCTATAGGCGTGCATAGTCTATACTTGGCACTGTTTCTTATCTAGAAAAATATTGCATTTTTATTTAAGTATTGAATAATTTTCAAAGACCTTAATTTTATTTGAAAACATGCTGAATCTTTTCATGCAACATTTATACCAGTGGCGTTCGTTAACGCCAAGCAGAGCAAGCAGTGCTTATCAGGTGAAATCTAAGAAACAGACATCAATTAAAAGTAAAGTGATTTCTCTCCTTTTATCTTAAACAGCATTCTGTCATAATGCTTCTCTCTCAGGCCTGTTTGCATCCATCCTTTACATGACTGCCATCTTGTGGAGACAGTTGGATATTGTCTCTGGAAGTAGAATTAATACAACATGACAACAGAGCCACAGAGATCTGTATGGGATTGACGTTCTCATGGGCCCGTCCACATCCCATTAACAATGGCTGGAGCTTGTCGAGCTCTGCTTTCACTGCTCTGAGATCAGTCACTATCTGTACTTTGTGTGGAAACGGAGCTAGCATTAGCAAGTAAACAAGCACTGAGATTTATCATCATAACAGATGGGTTTTCTCTTAGTAACCTCTCTGACCAATGCGTGATGTAAGAAGCTTTTAATAACTTCTCTAACATGTTAGTAATGAAAGCTTTGATGATGGAGAGGGGAACTTCTGCCGTGTCCAGTTTGCAGATTGACCACATGCAGGTTCCACACTTTCACATTAACATCTCTGAGAAATCACTTGGTTGACCAAATGTACAAAGTTCAACCGGCTAGTTTACTAATATACCACCTTCCTTTTTTAAATGGATATTTAATCCAACTGTAGATATTGGCAGTTAAGCACATCACTCAGTACCCAGGCCTTTTAATTAAGCTGTGATTTTTTTTAATAAATAAATTTAATATACTTAAAAAAAAACAATCAAGATGTAGCCTGTGTGAGCTGATTAAATGCTGTTGTGGTTCTCACAGGACAACCACAACAAACCTACTACAAAGGAAGGAGTGCAGAAAGAGGCTGTCAGGGCAGTATGTTTAAATCTGGTCCAATTTGTCTTGTTAAAGACTAAAGAAAGCTTTATTTTATTTTTTTTATTTTACTCATTTTTAGGAAGGAAGCACACACCACTGTTTTATACAGTTGTTTTTCACATGGCTACTGAGACCTAAACACCCACACACGCTGTCTCTGCACCCTGTAACTGGAGACATGTTCCCACGGCTATAGTATGAAGGCCTCGTGTTAGATAAAGATCATTTTGAACTACGGATCATGCACAACTACTCTAGTGGAGTCCATGAATACAAATACAGAAATTAGCAAAATAGGTCATTTTAAAAAAAGTCTCAGTGCACATTCCTTTCAGCACTACCTGACACACCACAATGTGGTGCTGGGAGAGTGAGGTGTCTCACTGCTTCAGTTTATCTAGGTCTCAGCTAGAGCCCGACTGTTTTGCTGCCAGGTCAGTATTATCAGCTGATAAATATTTACCTATCAATATTGGCATTTATGATAACTGATAAATGAAAATTAAACACCCTGTTACCATGTTATGAGTGAGGATGTTGCATAGTTTGTTCACCAGAGGGCACTCTGCAATTGCCCTCTTGCCAACACAGGTGTTTGGAATTCCACAAACACAACAACCAACTGATCCAAACAGAGCTGGGCAGAGCTCAAAAGAGTAAATATATGACACCACAAACATTAGCAAATGTTAGGGAAATCTGTTTGTTTTGTGTGTCTGAAACACCAAGATAAGCAGCTAATATTATTGGAATATCAGATTTTATATTACCAAATCAGTCTGAAAAAACTTATATCGGACGGACTCTAGTATGAAGTATTTCATGTACTGGAGGGATCCTGTGTGTCTGTCTGTGTGAGTGTGTGTGTGTGTGTGGTAATGAATTCAAAAAAGAAGTTGGCAGAAGATGAGGGCTTTTTTAAAATCACGTCAGGTTCATGAGTGAGCACATTGCTATTTCCCAGCAGCAGTTTGCAGGCAACAAAGTGCCTGTGGCTACAGGTGGGGCAGTTTTGCAAACTTTTCCCTCTCATAGGTACTTTCATTCTGTTTACTGATTAAACACTAAAGTACTCAAGAGTAGACACTCGCCAAGGCCAATTCTCTTCTTTTCTTACAGAATGAGTTTATAAACAAGTCGTGTCAGGAATAGTGAGAGGAAGCCTATATGCAAATCAGAGAGAAACCCAGCCATCTCCCGTTGGGCAAACATGCTGACAGCGGGGAGGGAAAAAAAAACTCTTTATAGAAAGAAACCTCCTCAGGTAGCTTTCAGAGTTATGTCTATTTGGTTGACCATTGCATAACATCTGGCACTGCTCAGAGAAAGTCAGGGGCAGTCAAAAAATAGCAGCAGCCTATTTTGGCATTAATGTTTCTGAATGCCATGGGGTATCCCTGTACAAAACATTCCTGACAATGTTTCTCTCAACAATATGCTTCACAAAATCCGTGTTTACAACATGGTTTACAACATCTGTATTCGTATGCACGGATTCTCTTTTTACACTTTGAAAATCTTTCCAGCACATACCTCCTGAAGCAGTAGCAGGACAGAATGACACAGGCAGACAGGATAATTGGGACCACAATGGCAACCACGGTCAGTGTCTCGTCAGGAGTTCTGTTCTTACCTGGAATGAACAACAGACATTTTCTTTTTCAGCTTTTTAAGACATTTTCAAGCTTTTTGCTCAAGTATGAAACAATCCAACCATGCTCATTTAGAAAGGTAAACATTTCAGAGTCCAAAAGCAGCATCAGGATTTTTATTAATCACGTATCACGGCTGTGTGCCACTATGTGTAATTTTGTTATTCTAAGGCGATCTCAATACGGGGCTCCAAAGTTTCCATACAGCAGAATTAATGAAAGTGAGCGTAAGTGCTCAGATATACATGAACTATGCTATGTTGTTGTGTAAGTGGCTCCATTACAGGCAGACAACATCTTAATTTTCTGCAGTTCTTGACGTCAGCATGAGTTTTGTTTATTTCAATTTAAAATGTGCCATTAGACATGATGGGGAACAACCAGATTCAAAGGCTATATGCAGCTCTCACTGACTAATTGATGGCTTCAACCACCCATCACATGTATGCTGGCATTTTCTCCTCTTAGTTCTGTTCCTGTTGTGCAACATAGCTTGAATATCTGACATGTTAGCCAGTTAGTCCAAAACGCATTTAGATGCTGCAACATCATTCATGCACTTTGTTTTCTGTTTTCATTTATATAGAAGCGTAAAATATATTGTTTAAGGTGCAAAGGCAGGGCTGTATTGTTTTTTTGTCTTGTTGCCAAGGTTGACTGTGAGTCAGATTCTTGTTAATTTATGAACAAATATAAATACATGAATTCAATAAAATGGAAAGTAATGTGTTCCTTTTTGTCCTGCTCATTTGTGCTGCTGTTCTGCTGGTCATTATTGAAGTGGCCCGGCTGCATCTTTGTTCAGTAATCAGTGCGGTTTTACCCACTCACAGACCTTTATACACTAATTGGTGCATTTGTGCGACTGGTTAGTAACTCTGGCCCTATAAACAATATTTGTACCCAAATCTAACCAAACAAAACTGAAATCCTTGAATCATCGCTTTACAGTGATGTGAAAAGTGCCTGATGAAAACATTAACATACAACTCTCTGTGCACATCACGGATTATCATAATATAGATATAATTATTTAAATATACTAGTAATAATAATTAGTAATATTGGTTAGACAGTTACCATGAAATCCAACTTTACTGTCACTAGACACAGGTACACAATAGTCACTGGTCCTGAGACTGTATTCGATCTTGTATTCGCAGTTCTTGTTATAGGGAATCCGTTGAGGGTTTGCGGTGTAGATCTGGCAAGGCTGAAAAATAAGAAGCACACAAAATCCACGTTACACTGTGTTAGTCCAGAAGAACTGTGGCACTGATTACAGACAGACAAATCTGAAAACAGAAAACTGTTTGCGATATTTGGTATGAATATTCAGCTATCAGATTATGCCAGTGTAGCAAGACTAGCGCCTAAGGAGGACTACACAATTTTAGGTGAGTTTTGACAACTTACTTTGACCTTATTGCATTCGGTGATGCAGATATTATAGTTCAAATTACATTTTCCAACAGCGGGACCCGGGTGTGGTATTGTCAAGATGAGTTCGCTTCCACTTTCTGTGATATTCATGTCTGGCAAAGGTGTCTCTGATGACATAACAAAACAAGAAAAAAAAAAATCCTGTATTTTAATTTTGACTACATTCAGTTACGGGTTAAAAAAAGCAAATATTTCACATTTATTTTCACAATTAGGAATGATAATATTAATAAACGATTAAAAGTAACACCAACCAAATTTAGGTCTTAAGGTGCTCAATCCAGTTTCAGCCTGCACAAGCACATAGGTAAAAAATGCAAAGGTACTAATGTTTAGATAACAAACATTCTCTTCATGGCTGCTGGCCCCAGTACATGCTCGTATGTTATCTTTCTCCTTTGAAGTCCTGTAATGACAGAATGAGGAGTTAACACGAGAGCTGAAACATGGAAAGCTTTTCCACTTCAGCCAATAACTCAGATTACGGCTCCTGCAATTCCACCAGCGACCACTTGATGTTCACCAAATTCCCAGATCAACATTCATCTGGACTCAGAAGTATTTCCAATCAGCACAAGTTCCAGATAAAGCCACAAGCAGGTTTTCACTATATACTCCTGATGGTCAGCTGCCCACTATAATAACAATAACAAATAATAAATGTACTGCTATAGTTCATTTTCACACACAACCCCTGGCTGATTCACTGTAATAATTAAATAGCTGTTCTTTAGATAGAATGTCACATGACACACGGTGACTGCATTATATCCCTTATATTGCTTGTAGCCTTTTATGCTCACCTGTAGTACACTTTGAGCTTGAGAGATTGATTAACTGGGCTCCAGGAACACCTTATTCTGTCATGCTCAACTGAGCATTTGAAGTCCTCCACCAATTTAGCTGTACAGCACAACCACAAAAAAAAGAAAAAAAAAAAGAAAAAAAAAAGAGTGAAGCCACACACATACATATATGCAGAAAATCTGACTTAATTATTATATATATTAGCATTTCAGCTTTCTGGCTCTTACTGTGGGGCCTTGTTGTTTTAATGGTTATGTTCACAAGTTTGCTCTCCTTCCGATCACCGCAAGTCTCGACATCACCTCGAACAGCTTGAATGCTGACATTCCAGTTATCAGATTGCTCTTCTTCTGTGAAATACATTTCTTTTAAATGATTTTCTTGCGTATAGACCATCTAGAAAAAAACAAAAAAGATGTGTTTAGTAAAATTAAAATAACAACGGGCCTTATGCTTCTCCAGCGCTGTGCCTGAATCCCAATCCAAGGGCACTTTATACTCATGAATGGATAAAAATATTTCTGGGGAAATATTTTTGTATTGTCACTTAGCAAAAATATGTTTGTTTACAGCCCCCGAGGCCTATATTGTTAGATACAGATTTCATTTTTTAAAACCTTGTTAAAGTGTCAGCTCAATAAATTCATGATTGTGAAAAACTTCAATTTGCTGAATATTTGTTTTGTTTTCATATTGTCATCAAACTCTTGGGACTAATTTGCCATATATTTGATGATACTTGGCCTATTGTACACACATCCATACACTACAGGTGAAAAATGTTCCCATAATCCTGTCGGATTATGGCTTTGAAAATGTGTTTAAATTTTTATTTTGTGACTGAGGAAAGGGTGAGTATTAAATGATATTGGATATTAGTGATTATTAATAATAAGGACTAATATATAATATATTAGCAAATGATCATTAGGGGCATCCTCATCTGTCACCCCAACTGGCAGAATGTCCTCCTTCGCTAGATCCATAAACCTCCTCTGTGGTCGTCCTCTTTTCCTCCTGCCTGGCAGCTTCAGCTTCAACATCCTTTGGTCATTATATTCACAGTCCCTCCCCTGAATATGTCCAGACCGTCTCAGTCTTCCCTCTGTTGAGCCGGAGCTGTCCCTCTGACATACTCATTTCTAAACTTGTCCATTCTGGTCACTCCCAATAAAAATCTTAGCATCTTTAGCTCTGCCACCTCCAGCTCCACCTCTTGTCTTTTTGTACATCACAGCACGTCTCACGACTATCTTGTAAACCTTCCCTTTCACTCTTGCTGCTATCCTTCCGTCACAAATCACCCCTGACACTCATCTCCATCCGCCCCACCTTGCCTGCACCCACATGCCAAAGGGCTGTTTACAGTGTGTGGTTCTCCCTGCTCTCTCTCGGCCTGCTTTTCTGTCTACTCTGCTGTCCTGTTAACAATAAAGGTTAAAGAGCTCAAAAAAATATTTTTCAAATAAAGTTTTAAACACTGAACATGCTGAAATAGATAAGTCCAGGGGTTTAGAAAATAATAATAATAGAAAATCTTGCCAAAAACATGCAGAAAACTCAAACTGTTGCACACAAATTCACCAAAGTGCAGGAAATGAAGTGTCTGGTGCTCAAAATTTACTAAGACTTGCTTTTCTGTTTTTAGATTAATTCACTTCTGGGCTCCTTCACATCTGTAAATATTGGGATAATAATACAAATACAAATACTGCTGGGATAGGCTCCAGCACCCCCGCGACCGTGAACAGGATAAGCGGAAGAGAATGGATGGATAGATGGATAGATACAAATACATGTATTTAATGGAAAGCCTATCTACACAGATCATACTGAAGTCCAAGTTCAGTTTTAAGTCTGATTTTATTACATTGAGTCTAAAGTTTCAGATTCATGACTCAAGTTAAAAGGCTCTCACTTGTGAATATTAGACATGCATATTTACTTTATTTTAGATTATATTAAATGTTAGTAATTTTAGTAATTGTCATTTTTAACAGCCGACTTTAAATGAACGAGGGAATAAAAATGAGCACGACCTTTCTTTCAAAAATCCTTATAACTCATGATAAGCAAAATTAACTTTATGTATAAAACTAGTCTCTTGAAGTTAAAACAATCATGCATTTAGCTTCAGCAATCTAATGTCATACTGGTCACACAGCTGGATTTGAGTTATATTTTACCTTGCCCCCCATCCATATGCAATATTTGATGGTACAGTTGTCCGGCAGATTGTCGGGCTTCTTCCAGGACCAGGACACATTCACATTAAATGGGTCATTCCACTTATATGTGACATTCATTGGTGGAGGAAGCTGAACATCTGTAGGCATAAAGAGGGCTCCCATTAGAGTGAGGAACTACTACTTTTTTAAAACTCACATCTGTCAATTTCAAACTGTTTTACACAACTTGCTGCACTCTGAGGTCAGCTCCTTGGGGGACTCATTGTGACACTGATGTGTTTTGTAACGCGATTGTAAAGCTGCAACCGCGGTCATGGCTGACGTCACATGGTTTTTTGTTTGTTTGTTTGTTTGTTTTTGCGCCTCTGTTGTGCAGTCAGTAATTTGGCGATTTAAGCTCACAAATGTAATAACAGATTTATTAAATGTCCCAGTAGACTCTCAGCATAATCCTGTAAAAACATTTTCATTGAGCACCTATGAAATCGTTTAATTGCGGCAGTTGTCGAAAAAAGAAATCACCCAACTGTACAGGAGCGGGGGACATTCCCCGCATTCCACCTGGAAGTGGTTTTTACTGTTAGATTGGTTGGAAATGCTGTTCAATCGTATGCAAAAGGTTCTCGTCACCACCCACACACGGAGGGTTAGGGTGTAGTAGAATGCGTTGATATATAGAGAAATACAGCAGAGATTCCTGGGAATGTTTTAGGCATATTTATAAATATGATTACGTCATTTTAATTCGTTTGTGACAAAAATGAATGTATCTTGAGTTTCATCTCACAAGCTCCAATAAAGTGCGGCTGCGCTGCATNGCATAATATAGTACGGTAAAGGGATATTGTGTCTTGGACAGACGTCCTGGAATCAAACAGATGTCTTATTTTAACTTATGTGAAACATTTTTATTTATATATTTATTTTTTTGCGTCAGTATGCTCTGACATTGCGACATTTTCACTTACGCATCTTCCGCCGTAACCTGATCGCTCGGTGCGCCGCGCACCTGTACAATGAAAAATCCTTCAAGGCCAAACTAACTGGCAAACTGCACTTGGTTAAAAATAAATAAATAAATAAAAAAAATTTAAAAAACGAGGAAAATCAGCGTGAAAGAAATTTCTTACTATTTTTAAATCTAAACTCGACAGGAAATAAATCAGCGGATCTGGTCGTGGTCCAAGAGACGGCTACACTAAACCGACCTCTGTTACTGGCAATGACAGTTAACGCAAAGCCACGGAGGTCAAGTTTAGAATAATTTAGCCCACACAGTAACAGTAGTGCTTTCCACGTATTCATTCATTCATTTATAACGCCAATTCATTATATAAAAACATTGCGGCCACTTAATGTAGTAGGGTCAAGACCCTTAGAGTAGCACTTCCAGCGCTGCTCGTGCAGCGTGGAGCTTCTTAAAGAGGAAGAAACCTCCGACAATATAATCTCTGGGCCGGGCTCCCCCCAGCTGAGGTGAGAGGAGAGCCCGGATAGAAATGACCAGCAATTTAAAAAGCAGTACATTTAAAAATACAATATTAAATTACTTATTGTAACAAAATACATTTATAACTTAAAGAAATGGAAGAAACACCCAAATTAAAACCACAGAAGTGCTTCCATTTAAACAGTTAATGTGCCTCTAACTGACGGTAAAAGAATGACGCGCGTGCCTCTAACCCGTGCTAATTACGCATTGGTTTGACAGGCTGGACACAGTCACCGACACTCGTCAGATTCAAAGCCAGGCCGAACAACTTTCAAATGTAGCCTGTTGTTAACACGGGGATACCAATTACCTGGTTCACAGCTGAAACCCGTGATGGTGGCTGCGCACAAGAAGATGAAAAACTGCCGCGCAAATGTCATCTTGTCTTCGAGCGTCCGAGAGTTTATTCCTGGAAGTGTGTCAGGAGCTCCTTCGAGTCCTCTTGGAAACCGAGCCGGGGGAAAAACAAAACAAAAGAAAAAGATAAAGAAAATAATCTGTGTGTAAAGGACAAAAAAAATATAGGTGACAGACCGTCTAGGTTGAAAACGATAACATTGGGAACACGGGGAAAAGGACAAATGAAAGCCAGCCTCTAACAGCACCTTTACAGTCTCGGTGGGTCCGCAGTCCCTATTGAACCATACCGGGAATAGCGGGGCGGAGTTGTTTCGAGTGGGAGGAAATTGTGATGACAACGAAGTTACGAAATGTCACAGAGTGGGAATGTGTAAGCAGCCTCACAAACGGAATCTAACGTCCATAAAATAAATAATTAAATAACTTAAATTTAAAAAAAAAAAAAACAGTGAAAAGGGGTTAGCTGCCCGGCGTAGCTCTCTTAATGGGGGAAAGATTACGCATGCGTGTGATCTTCAGTGCGATATCTCAAACCGCAAGTGTCCATCCATTCCTCCAGGAAGTCGTCAGGCCCTAAATGAGTCTGTGAATCATTAAGCATATTATCTATGTGCTAATGGCTTTATGCTGCAACAAACAATAGAGTGGGGCAAACTGATAACAGCAGGAACGGCCAAGAAAAACAGAGTAGGTTATGTGTTAACCGCTTGACTTTTTAGTGATAGATCAAGCTCTAATCACCTTCATTTGTTATTTCCATTTTTAACGCCTAGAAACCATCCCGGATGATATCAGATTAGCTACAGTGTACGTTGTTGTTAAGAAAACATTTTTCTGGAAACTTCACAGTGACCTTCGCCTGTTTCAACATGCATAAATCAGCCAGTGGCTGAAAGGGGAACAAGCAAACCCCAGTGGCCAGGTTTCCAAACAATGCACAAAGCCTGAAAATCAAAAATGGAGAGAGCTGCTGCTGCAACAGATCATGTGTTGTGTCAAGGCTTGTGACAATACAACCCAACAATGACACCTGTTTCTCTAGCAGCTCTAAAATATATAGAATCGAGTTTGCAGAAAAACGTGAGGGAAAATGTGCGGAAAAACACGCCGCACTTATAAACAACTTTCATACAGAACATGCAAATTATTGCATATTCTGTTTGCATTTACACTGCACACAGCGTGTATACAGTCCTCCTCCGGTTTCCCAGCTGTGATGGAGACGGAGATGCATGAGTTGTCTTTGAAGGTCAGCGTGGTGTCCACGGCAGAGAAAGAATTTATGAAAGCTTTCCACCTGGCTCTGAGAGGCCTTACAGAGATCTGGGCACCCGCTGTCAAGCATGATCTGTCAAACGTTAGGTTTTCCACAGGTTTTATTGAAAAAGGATTTTACAAAGTAAGTTTGACAAGCAGCTTCACCTCAGTAAACAATGCGATAAAAATGACAAAGAAAAATCTCTGCTAGGACGGATTTTGGACCAAACAAGAGTCCAAAAAGTGGGTATATAATACATACCTACATACAGTACGTACAAACATACATGGATACAGAGTTCAATTTACAGCATGTTAACAAAGTATGTACATCTGCTTAAATATTATTCATCTATCTGCTAATTTCAGTGTAGCACTTGTGAAATACTGTGAATAACCAGCATGTGAGGCTTCTTATTACTTGCGATAAAGGAGTCTTTTCAGAAGGCAGAGCGCAAAGGCACTGGATCTAAAATCAGGTCTTTATTAACTCAATGCACTGAAGTACAGTAAATCTCATCACAACGCTGTCACCGGTGTGTTTAAAAGTCCAAAAATAATACTTTTTTCAATGATTGTTTTCAAGCTGTAATATAATTAGTAATCAATATTATTCATTAACTCGTATACAGTCTAGGGCATTGTTATTACAAAGAGATTTTGCTTTGCTTTAACAATGCAGTTGGCAAATTTTAAACTACACAATCCACTCTTGCCAGCAGAATTATTACAACCCTGAGCTCTGTCTAGTCTTACGCTGTGACTTTGGAGCAGTCACAGGAGTCCTGCCATTGAATAAACATGGTCGTAACTTTGCCCTGATGCTTTATAAGCTGCTGCTCTTTAGACGTGACTTATCTCCTTCTCTGAGTTGTTAGGAATGCACTGTGAGCACATAAACATCAACCCTTTGCCAGACAGTCTCTCAATGCTTTCAGTTAGGGCCACCTTTTACAAAACAGAACCAGTTGAGCCGGTATATTAGCACGAACAGCCACAAACAACAGTGAGATCTACTGTTGTTGAAAAGTTGACACAAGTGGTAAAAGCTGGGAGGGAGTGTGGTGTCCTGCATAGATCTGCACGCAACATTGCAAATAGAAGATAGAAAAAAATTGCTTAACTAGACGTCAATCCTGCAGTTTGTTTTGAAGGCAGAAAAAAGTGCAATGCAGCCTAGCGTAACACCAAAACCTGACATGCCGACATTTAAATGGTGCTGCTGTAATACATTCTCAAAAATACTGCTGCTGTTGTCTGAGTCCTAAATCCATGTGCTGTGCCACAAGCTTTTACCCCCACCACCCACTGCACGTCCAGCAAAGATGCAGCTGATAACCAAATGGCATCTTCACCAGGGGGAATGCTTTGGCATGCATAGCTGGGCAGATTTGTACTGAGAAATGCCCTGTTATCAACCAATTCCAAGTCCTCAGGGGAGAAGTGCAAGGATATACAGAAGTGTGGGTGGCCGCAAGAGGGTGAGGAGGAGGTCAACCCAGGTCAGTGGATGTCCCGCTGATGGCACGGAACACATGGAGGGAGTTCTGTAGCAGTGAGCGCATCATATCCTCCGGGTATATCTGGGGTCAAAGCAAAGCACAGATACAATCAGTGTCAAACACACTGATACCGTGGCTTGTGGTTCATCACATACTGTCCATTCAAGCTGAGTGCACACTGAAGCTGGATTTTATAGTAGCCATAGTGTGTGATGGTGCTCCTGCATCGCTTCACCCTCACCAGTCAATAATGTTGGTGCTAATAAATCTTCAACAACAGGAACATTTCAGAATCTACTGAGGCTGTGAGAGCTATGAAAACGTGAAGACAGCGTATGTCTGCATTGGCATAATAATGGCTTAATTGCCTTTGCAGTGTGAGCAAGCTAGATGCATTTACAGGCTAAAACACGTTGCTTAACGGATGCATTATCCTATGGCTGATCAATAAATGTGTTTATACAGCATATTAATTCCAAGCAGCACAATGACAGTTTTTGTGGACTGTGTTGCAACAATGTGCAGCTACAGTTCTGGGAAGCTCAGGCTATGGAGTAGATTTACTGTAAGGCAAGACATTTATTTATATATATCACCTTTCAAGCATTACAGTCATTCAGGGTGCTTTACAAAATAAAATTAAAACCAAAAATAAAAGAGTACAAGAAGAAAAAAAGACAGAAATAATACCAATAATAATAATAACAACAACAACAGCAACAAAAATAAAAGGTCTATATCCATTAAACATCTCAGATATATATTTAGGGCCCAAGCCTTTTAATGATTTCTAAACAATCAGTAATATTTTAAATTAGATTCTGTATTTTACTGGAATCCAGTGGAGGGAGCTGAGAATCGGACCGATATGCTCTCTCTTCCTGTTTTTTGTTAAAGCTCTAGCAGCCTGAGTCTGTATTCAGGCGAATATCAATTAATGCAATTTCTGTGGTATTGACAAACGCCCATCTAGAAAGTATCAAGGACATAAAACTACTTTCTCAACAATTTCACAGATAAGAGGAAGGTTAGAAACAGGCTGATAATTATTAAGTGCAGCAGGATCCAAATTCCACCCCTAATGAAGGGGTTTGACAACTGCAGCCTTTAAGGATGCGGGTAAAATACCCGAAAGGAGAGAACCACTCGTAATGTTCAAGAGCTCCGGGGCTAAGCTGCTGCAGTACTATAAATCAAGCTTATCTTAAAACAGCAGCAAATAAATGCTTTTGTGAAGCACATAAAAATGCGCAATTATCTTAAATAGAATGAAATAAGCAGAAATATGGTCACTGTTTCTAATTCTGTTGATCAAACCACATTGTTAGTGCTGTATTCCCTGTGAGCCAAAAAGTCCACCTTTAGACCTTTTAAATGCTTCATTTCAGATGGTTTATTTATTTTAAAAAATCTTGGTTCGGTATGATGTTAGTGAGAACCCATCTGGTCATCTCAGGAGCTCGGCTCTGGTTGACGTGAGCACAGAAGCCCCACCCACCTGCTGTTCAAACCTTGTGTTTGAGAGGGGCAGGCAATGGGAAGAAAGTAGGTTTAAAGGAAAGGTGTTCCACTAAGGCTCATGAGAAAAATAAGGATTATTTAGTTATTTAGGCAACGATACTCTCTAGCAAAGTGCAAGAATATACATATGCAAATGAGCACAATAGGTTCCTTTTGAATTTAAATGCTCACAAAGATTTGATCTAAGGTGATGTATTTATTAAGAGGATCAAACGTGGACATTGTTGGTCCTGTAATAAGTCAAAATGTTCAGGTCATCCATCGTCCCAATGAAAGCCAGACAGTGGAATGGGTACTGTGACTAAAGTCTCCACTCTGCTTGTTATAAGTTATGTAGAACAATCTCTTATCCACTTAAATGCACGTCACAGTGTTTACTTTATGAAAAATAATATGCAACAACATGAAAATCACATTAGCTCAGAGACATTCATCCAAGCAGTGCCAGAGCTTTCATAAATCAGAGCAGTCTTCAACAGCTTGCCATGGATATGCTCTACTTCAGCCTCCACAGTTAGCAGACCTTGCAGCAAAGTGTGCGACAGACTTGCTGGTCCACCATGTGGATGTCACTCTAGCCTGGTGTGAAACGGACATGCATGCTTAAGTTGCTGTACCAGCAGAGGGCAATAATTAAA
This sequence comes from Australoheros facetus, assembly GCA_030220045.1. NCBI lineage: Eukaryota > Metazoa > Chordata > Actinopteri > Cichliformes > Cichlidae > Australoheros > Australoheros facetus. The sequence continues at coordinate 32,326 of JASGAU010395772.1, forward strand.
ACCAGCAAGTCGCTAACAGACATTTCAACGATGCTCCGTTACGAAGATTATTTAAGAAAAAAAAAAGAGATGAGACAGGTGTAGGGAGGCCAAATGTAGATACAATAATCAGGCATTCTTGGCTTTAAATAAATTACCGTCCCCTGCTGGTCCTGCAACTTTCACACCTACGACAGGCAAAGCGTGGCATCTGTTGCACGCTTTGCTGTGACATCCTGTTGAATATTTATAATAAAAGTGCTACAATAAAGCAAACAAAACTAGAACCATGCAGAAAGTGTCCCATCTGAGCTCTGATATGATTCAGCTGTCAGTCAAGTGCCATTACAGCATCCTTGCAGCTATTTCACCAGCTCTGGTTGTCTTCTTTCTAGATCACAGCCAGTTGTTGATGACCTCACTTTAGTTTGTGACTGACTTGTGTTGAGACACCAGCACCTTGTGTCAAAGCAACAGGATCTCCAAACAGCTTGATCGTTCATTGCAAAACTGTATTTCTTTTACTCCAATGAGGACAGAAAGTTTGCCACTAAAAGCACACCCATGTGACAGAGACACAGGGGTGACAGATGGGAATGGCCTGGAAGGCATGTTTACCTGTAGCTTGGTTTGCTTTGGAATAATTAAGATAGCAGCAGATCTTTTATCCGCATGCTGTTTTTACATATGCAGACATGCAAATATTCAAAAGACACCAGTGTGAGTGTAAACATGATCTGATTAAAGGCATCGCTCATTTGCATTGTTTTTAACACCATCAGTAGTGCTACTGTTGTAAATCCCTTTTCGTGTCCCAGAGTGATCTGACAAGTTTTTCAAAGGAGGAAGTAACTTTGTGCCAAATGTCTGTCTCGTCTGCCAAACCACTTTTAACCTCTGAGTGCTTTTTAAAGATCTTTCCAGCTGAATGCATTTTATTTGACATTAAACTGCTGCGTTTGTCTGATTTATTCCTTTTTATCTTGTTTTATTTCTAATTAGGATCTGACTATTAACCACCCAAGTCTCAATTGCTGTTGTAATTTTTTTTGATCCAGATGAATGTATGTAGATTACTTTTAGATTTAACCATAAAGGAGAAATGAATGGAAAAGGTGCACAATCATCATTAGCCTTAATCAAAAAAAGGACACAAGTGAGACATTCAACATACTTAAAAAAAAATAAAATAAAAAATTCATTACCTGCTTTTCCTTAAAGCTAAAGGCCAGCACAATGGAGAGAAAAGGTCAGACCAGTTAGTTTGCTAATATCAAATATCAGCAGGCACAACAACAAACTGACACGTACACTGTAAACCCAGATTTTGATTCCACTTAAAAATATTGAGTTCATATTACTTAAAATTGCCTAGAATGTGAACATTACTTGTTAATGCTGAGTAGACTGTACCTTTTGATGGTCTATCTTATTGTAATCATGTGTTTGACTTCAAACAACTTAATAGTGTAGTTTATACCAGTTTAAACAGACTGGATTAAAGAGCAGCAGCATGGTGGCATGGAAGTTAGCACTGCTGCCTCACAGGTAGAATGCCATCTAGAAGGTCTGGGTTCAAGTCCACCTTGGCCCAGGCCTCTTGGAGTTTGAAATAGCAGATATTTGGTCCTTTTG
>JASGAU010395777.1:0-29715 GCA_030220045.1 Australoheros facetus
TTCAAGCATGAACGGCTTGGTTAAGTTCATACTGTACCAAAGCAGCTCAATGTGATTTGAGTCTGGACTTTGACTAGGCCACCCTTGTTTTGTTTTGGGGTTTTTTTTTTTGATTTTTTGAAGGTGGAGTTCCTGGTGCATTTTGATTCATATTCCTGCTGAATAAGGTGCTGTGTGATTCTTTGCTGTACAGTCAAGTATGACTTTAAGTAAGGCTGTGATTTCATTTGTCATCAAACCTTCTCCAGATCAGGTTCCTCCAGGGCCAGGGCCAGACCGTTATTGTCCATCACTGAAGACGCTGCAACATCCAGTGGCGTGGAGCCCCGCATGGCTTCAGAGGCTAAACACACAGACACAGGCTGTCAGCAGCAAAGCAAACGTTACATTTGTTCTGCATCAAACAACAGGGGGCAGTCTACCAACATAACACATCAATCTTGATGTTTTCCAGCTCAGAATACCAGGTCACATAAATCAGTTTGTCAACATCTGCCCTTTGTGCAATATTACTCAATTTTTAACCGTCACTGCAGTCCAGCACATAATACAAAAACACTTAAACCCATCTTTTAAAATTAGGACACTTGAGTGGAACGTCAAAGGTGAAGAATATTTTAGTAAATGCTGTTGTAAATATATGTTGTGCATTACATGCAACTTATACATCTATAACTTCTACCTACTGCACTACTATAATAACTGGGATTTTTTAAAGTAACTCTGATATTATGCATGCATTATGACATGGAAATCAATAACTCAGCTGTGCAGTACTACTGTGCACAAGGGAAGGGCAGTCCAGATGGACTGTGCCACATATTAATACATAGGCAAACACAATACAAGTCATCTCCCCCACTACAACCATAGTGATGCATGCGGCTTATAAATAGGAAAATATTAAAAAAGTGTCATTTAAAGGGCAACAACTAGCGTGTTTATATTCATCTGTCCTCTTCAGATAATGTGAACCTCTCCTTCCACAGCCAGGCGCTTCAGTTTACACAATACACAAGCACACAGATCCCAGTGACGCATAAGTCCTGCTCTGCACGTCTAAGTAACCCCGTCCCTCTTTTACTTCTCGCTATTCTTCTATCAGCAGCTTCCCTCTCAGCCCCTTACACCTTCAACCTGATATACTGGTATTTTGAAATCAGGCCCGTTACTCTTCTTCACCGGCTGTTTGTCATAATGTTAGTAATAAGTCTGAGTCGCCATTTAAAAAAGAAATCTTCAAGGCTGTAGTGACTGTTGGTTTCAGTACACATTTTGTAGCAGCAAAAACTTTTAGTTGATGAAGTGGGATAAAAATTCTGGGAACACCTTCAAATGTCAAGACATCCACAGAACTGCTTTGGGTCTTTTCCACTGACTTCTGGAACAATGTCCTTTGGACAGACACAACCAAAGTGAAGATGTCTGATCATAATGCAAAGCACCATGTTTGGTGAAAACCAAACACAGCAGATCAGCACTTCATACCAACTGTCAAGCACGGTGGTGGAGGGGTGTTGGTTTGGGCTTGTTTGGCAGCCACAGGACCTGGGCACCTTGCGGTCATTGAGGTGACCATGAATTCCTCTGTATACCAAAGTCAAAGTTCAGCTGAACTTGGGTAAAGCAACAGGACAATGATCCAAAGCACAGTAGCAAATCTACAACTGAATGGCTGAAAAAGAAAAGAATCAAGGTGCTACAATGGGCCAAAGTCCAGACCTCAACCCCAATGAAATGCCGTAATGGTGCTTTAAGTGGTCTTTGCATAAATGAATGGTGCAAACCTCAATGAACCAAAGCAACGTAAAGAAGAGCGAGTTAAATAATTAATGAAAAGGTGAGATCTACTTACCCAGTCCAACACTGCTGTTCTCCAGCAGGTAGCTAAGATGGTCAAACATGGCTTTCTGGTTCTGGCGGCTAATGCGGCAGAAATAGCACAGGAAGCGACAACAGCTAGCTACCATTTTGGGAAAGGCAATCTCCTGTGGAAGAAAAAAGTAAAAATGTACCCAAACCATACACTGTATGGATCAATCTGCAACCTTTGGAGAAACAAGCACATATTTTTAAAGATACCATCTAGAGTTTTCATGAATAAGCTGTTACAGGAGCTCAGGAATATTAAAGTTATTTTTAATATCACTAGAGGATGCAGAGTATGACATCTTTGGTTCTGATAAAGGCATCTAGCTAAACTATCATGAAGCTTATTATGGAATCAATAAATAAAATGTATTTCCTGTTTTGAACACAGGAACTGAAAAATCATTTGACCTTAAAAGCCCTTTTGCATTTAATGCTATTAGATCTGTGTCATCCTCATTTTTCTAAGTTCTTATATGGGCTCAGGACAGCCGTCAGGCTGAGCATAAATCACAGGAGTCATTTTCTCCATGACAGAAATTCAGAGGAATTAATTGACAGTGGAGGAGGAGAAACCCCCATTTTGCTTTCAGCAGATCACAATCTGCAAAAATGCGGAGCACAGAAAATCACACTTCTGTCAGCTGACAAATGTCGAACTTTCAATCATGCCAAATGCTTCCACATCTAAATTTTAAAATCCAAAGCAATTTGGGAATGTACAGCTTCAGAATAATCTTTGTTAATTCTGCATGCGTGATCCCATTGTGCATGATTGAGAGCAAACATTTTGTATGGGTCGAGATTTATTCCTTGATCAAATTCTGTAAATCCTCTGTCTTGATTGTGTGATAAAACCTGTGACTTGCATGATCTGATAATATACAGCACCATGCCATGACTGAAACAACATCAGAGATGATCAAAGAGTAAAAATTAAAGGCCTGATATATACTCATGAGCTGTGGTACTGTCACTGTATATGGCCACAGCAAGTGAAGTACACATATCAAGTGGCATTAAACCAGTCTGGAATTTATGCTATGAGCCTGTGCGATCAGTCCGCCAGAGACAGACTTGAAGGCCTGAATGTCTCCCTGAGGTCTGTCTGTCTGTCTGAGGTTCAGTTGAAGCTTGGCACTGGCTGCGGCATTAAATCACAACCAGCTCTTCCAGCGTCTGTCAGCACTGCCCAAAAAGGACAGGTTTGAGTGGCCTCCTGTCACCCCACTGATGCCGTCCTATGCTGGGTTTACTCCTCTGCCCTCTCCATTACCACTGTGGTTTTTCTAGGTATTAAGCTGTTTCTCTTGGCTCACCTCAGCCCCTTAAGATATGTTTTTTTTTTCTCCTGAGATCAGTATACAACCTATTAAGCATTAAAAATTCTGTCAGGCACAAAACACTAAACTCTACTGAACACTTAATGTTAATTTAAAGTATTTATGCCCCCCAAAATAAGCTTATTACCAAAAAACTAACCTGCTTATGTTTTGTTAACAGGTTAATTGTTTGAGTCATTTTGCAAGCAAAAGCACTGTAAATTTGCTTGTTTGAGTTCCTTGAATGTGATGATTTGCTCCTTCCTTTGTTTGTTCCATTTATAATTTAATGTTTTTGGCATTAAGGCTGCTGACTGATCAAATTCAGGACAATGGTCTGGGCTCTGGATCATTGTGGAGAACCATTATTTTGACTATTTTTTTGCTGCATTTTTTAATAGACAGCACCTTTTCATTAACACATTCTACATATTAATCTATATGGAAACTATAGTTGTAGCCATAATTACAATAAAGAGGACACATGACTTTGGAATAAGAACCTTTCAAAGAGGTAGGAAAAGTGAAAATGGGGACAAAATGCAGCTAATGTTGCAAACTTCTTGCAAAGGTTATGAACAGGATCAGGAGTACTAAAGGATTTCTTCTATAAGTTCACTTTGAGTTGAGATTGGCAGCTACTATCTCCATTCATGACTAAAAACTTAACAGAGTTGAGGACTAATTAAATACTTTTTAGTTTTGCTTTGACCACTACAAAAACAAAAATAAACAATGTTATGCCCACCTGTGACTTGTCTCCCCCCAGGACGTTCACCATGACCTCCATGACTGTCTCGTGCATACCCAGCACTCTCATCAGATTGGGATGCTGGTAGAAAACCTTGTTGTTCATGATATCACTGGAAAGGTCACAGTATCGTAACAGTGAGGGAGTATAGTGTACACTAAGATAAATTTCTACAACAGTGTAAGCAACATATTTTCTTACCCGAGCCCATCAATCATGAGTTTCTCCTCTTCTTTGCCCATTCGCACTGATAGCAGAGATCTGATTTGACCCAGAGATGCCAGCAGGTTAATAGCATCTTGCACGGATGCGGCACTGATGGTGTAGGATTTCTTCATGGCCCGGAGCAGTTCCCCAATGCCATCATACTGTCTCCTTAGCAGGCTGAACATCACCCTGACCAGCTCAGGGTCTTGAATGTGAGACTCCTGTGCCCAGCTGGTTATGGTTTGGGAGATAAGCTCCTTCAGGTTGGCTGGAGAAGTGAGAGTTCAACATTCTTAAAATGAGAAATGGTATAGATGCAGTAAAATGAAGGCTGCTCTGCTGTCAAAGGCTAATAGTACCTAAATGTGTCTTCTTTTTTTCATTATTGTTTTTCCAGAGATAAACTGTAGATTGGGTTTTATAATCTGGTTGATCTTCATCAATTTTATAGATGCAACTGGAGAAAACCTTGCTGACATGAAGTGATACATCTAAAAGTTTTAGCTAAATGCTGCACCTCTCTAAGAATTGCTATTCCAAAGCTATTGCTGAACTTTGAGTGTTTAAGTCAAATAGCACAACATCTGTAGCAAACAAAGGGTCAGATCCAAGCAGAATCGTAATGAGAGATGAGACAGTGCAGCTGCCCTGAAGGTGAATGTGCTGCAAATTCACATCTGCTCTGTATCATCTCAAACAGTGGCTCGCAAGGGAGTCACAAAACCCCTACGCAGGCTGCGTGCTAATCTGCAAATGACCACACTCCATTAATATGGTGTTAGTTATAAAAACTTCTGTTTCTTCCAGGACTGTGCAAACATCTTGAGCCACCCCTCATTTCTTTGTTTTTCTAGGAAAATAGGAAACAGGTGTACTGATGTACTGAAAAATGTGCAAACATAAATAGAAATACAATATATCAGACAAAAACAGAGTTTGTACAATTCCAACAGGCATGAAAATCAATATTTGATGTGACCACCTTTATTCTTCAGCACAGTCTGAACTCTTTTAGGCAGCTTTCCCATCATTTCTTTAAGTAGTCTTCAGGAATCATTTTCCAGGCTTCTTGAAGGACATTTAAAACTCTTTGGATGATGGCTTCCTTTTGTTCCCTTTTCTGCAAAGATGATCCCCGCTTCAATAATATTTGCTAAGTTGTCTGTTATGTGTGGACACAACACTGGTTCATATGTTGGATTAGATGCCTTTTTTAATGCTTGAATTAGACCATTTAAGTGCCTGAAAATGGTCTGGTATATGGACTGGACTGAAAATGAGTGAAAAAGCAGCCAATGTACAAAGAAAATCTTTGAAAGACCTTCAGAAAGCCTGGAGAACTACTGCTCAAGATCACTTTAAAAATTACAAGAAAGTCTGGCACCTTGGATGCAAAACAAAGAAGTGAGGGCTGGCTCAGCACTTTGCACAGTACTGTACATGCTCCAAAATCAGCACAAACCAAACTCTTAGTTGGCTGTGCCATTAATTATAACTCTTAAAAAATGTAATTGCAAAAGAAGCAATTAGGAGCTTTGATGTTTTGTCAGTACATTAGGTACAGCAACACAATCAGCTCCGGTACCTGTCTTAACAAGCAGGACTAAAATAAAAATCCCGTTTTTAAGTTAGTCTGTATTGTTTTTGTAAAGTCAGGATGCTGACAGCATATCTGAAGCAAGGCACAGTGATGTAGATGTAAATAAAACATTAAAAGAGGAGCAATCTCCACTACAAACAGAATGTAATCACAAGTTCCAAAACCATGATAAAATGGTTGTTGTTACATATGGCGAAAAAAACAACTAAACACCAAAAAACTGATACTCAGATGTTATTAAACTATAAAACATGGAACAACTTATCCAGAGGTGAACAGCACACTGATGGAGGATTGAAAGGTTTAATAACTTTTGAGTAATCCGACTAATTATAACTAATGCTGTGGAATCAACATTTTATACTGAATCAACAAATTCAATTCAGTTCATATTGATTTATATAGCGCTAAATCACAACAACAGTCACCCCAAGGTGTTTTATATTGTAAGGTGAAGAGCCTACAATAATACATAGAAAACCCCAAAAATCAGATGACCCTCTATGAGCAAACACTTGGTGACAGTGGGAAAGAAAAACTCCGTTTTAACAGGAAGAAACCTCCAGCAGACCCAAGCTCACAGGAGGGCCGGCTATCTGCTTCAACCGGTTGGGGGGAGGGGAGTGAGAAGGGACAAAGGACATTAAAATTGAGCTTTTCCTTCCCACTGTCGCAAGTGCTTGCTCATAGAGGGTCATTTTGACTGTTTTCTCTGTAATTATTGTAGGGTCTTTCCCTTACAATATCATGCACCTTGAGGTGACTGTTTGCTGTGATTTGGCACTGTAACAGTTCATAAATATCTGGGAACTGAGGAGACCAACTGTTGCACTTTTGGGAGAGGAATGCTGTCCCATTCTTGTCTGATATAGGATTCTAGCTGCTCAACAGTCCTGGGTCATCTTTTTTTTTGTATTTTTCATTTCATGATGCACTAAATCTGTTCAGCTGGTGCAAGGTCTGGACTTCAGGCAGCAAGGTGGACTCTTCTTCTATGAAGATATGCTGTTGTAATAGACAGTATGCAGTTAAGCATTCTCTTGCTGAAATATGCAGTTTTTTTTGCAGATAAATCTCTACACAGATTTACTTCTGATAAACTCTGCCTCTCTAAGATGTTCTTTTTACACCTAATCATATTACTGACCTGTTGCCAATAAACCTAATTAGCTGTAAAACAGTCCTCCTCCTGTTTCTTTTCAGTATTATATAATTTTCCAACCTTTTGTTCCCCTGTCCCAACTTTTTTCAGGCATGTTGCTGCCATCAAATTCAAAATGAGCTTTTTTCCCCCAATGATATAGGAAAATGACTAAGTTTAAATATTTGATCTGCTTTCTGTGCTCTATTGTGAATAAACTATGAGATTTACAAATCCTCGCATTCTGTTTTTATTGACATTTTACACACACCTTAAAACGTCTGGAATTGGGTTTGTAGAAAAGGTAAAGCAGATCTATTGGAATCACCTTGAATCACATCATCTGTCCATTTATAATGCTTTTGAATAATGGAGGTTAGGTGTGGGAGGCTGGAGTAAGGTATTAAAATTTATGGCAGAGAGTCTTGCAGGAGCTGTCCATTAGTCTTCTTCTATTATTTGAAACAGAACAAAACCATACTTTCAGCAAAGAGCAGCAGAAAAGAAAAAGCTTGAAGCAAAGAACTAGAGATCGACAAGTATTCTGTGTTCTGCGTTATTTATTATGGATAAATTGGCAGCACTTTAAGGTTTTGTAATACCAATATAAGGTTTAATGGCAAACATGGTTATGTGATTTGTGTTTAGATGTTGATTAGATATTAATCTGGCAGCACCCACAATGAAATCCTGTTTACATGATGCAGCACCAAGATGAAAACTGACCTAATAAAATTTAGCCTTCCACTGCCATATGTAATTTTAATCTGACTATGCAGTGAAGGCACTAGAAAAAAATGGATAATTTAATGTTCTATACATTATCAGGACAAACCAGCTGTGAAATGCTGAATACAAAAATGGAGTGCTATCAAGAATTCAGATACTTCGGTACAGTTTCTTATTTTTGTCTTTGGTGTTTAAGGCTACTTACTGGGGGCAGCCTGTTCAGTCTCTGTGGGTTCCTCCTCTGTCTTCTGAGGTGGGCCCTTGATCTTATAGAGTAGAGCAAGAAGACGCCCTTTAATCGAAGTGTCCTGTTCTTCCTCTTCCTCCTCCACTGGAATTCCTGCCAGGGGAAACACAGGCACTCAGAAATTTATCGCAGTATACTGCCTGCTTCCATGTGCATTGTGTGGAGAATATAAACACCTAGGTTAAAGATGGTTCATATACTACAAACTAAAAATATTTATCTTGACAAATAATATTGACTTCATTCATTTGAAACACATGTGGAACAATCAACACGTCTCTGATCAGATAATCAGAAAGACCGGCTGCTGTAATGTAAGTAGTCCAGAAGGACTAATTAAAAGTAGCCCAGGCTAGGAAGGACTGATAAATGCACGTGAAAAGTGAATTAGAGTAATGTAGACAGGAGAAAATCAAAGTGTGTAGTAAAAGTTTTACATAATTGGCTGATGGTTATAAGTTTGATTTTTGTAATTTTTAGATAAAAAGAAACAAGACTGGATGAAAACAAGAACCTCAGGCTCAGCCATCCAATCACTAATACTAGTGAAATGTTCACTGAGGTGTTGTGGAGGTTGTCAGGATAACAGAAAAGTGCAGCTGTGTAAGAAAGCACAGCGATGGCAAGAAAAACCACAGAAGCTGTTAAGCAGATGAGAGCAGAGGTAATAGAATCGATCACAGGGCTGAGTCTTATTAATATAAATTCTGAAGTGACAGTCAGATAAGAATGATGAAAAACATTTGAAAGCAGTGCCAGAGACACCTGCCCAGTTCCATAATCTGTCAAATTGAATGGCATGATCACTGGTGCCAAAGGTTGCAAAGAAGTCAAGCAGAACTAAGATGGAATATTCACCTTTATCTGAGCACATAACAAGACATTAGTCATTGAAAGCAATGCTGTTTCACCAGTTTGAAGCTGATGAGTGACAGCTTTCTCCAGAACAGTGGTACTGTATGTAGAGAGGGATTGTTAGGGAGAGGAAAGACACTGGCTGTCTTGAAGCAGCCAGGTATGTATGCAGATGAAAAAGAGTGATTGATAATAGAGAGAAGCAATGGGGGATAAAAGGGAGAAGCTCCTTAAGAAATTTGGCAGGAATGATAAATAAAGTACTGGGGCAAACACATTAACTAAATTAGTTCAGTCATGAACAGTGCAGTCAAAAGAAGATTGCTTTTTCTATCAGAATTTATATTTGGCAGTATGGTTCCATTCTGGGATTTCTCTGCATTTGCATGTGCATACATGGAAAGCTGAAGGCAGGAAAAGCTGCAAAGCGGCTTGTAGATGTGCAGCAACTGTCTGTAGGCTACAGAAACTTAGAAGGTCATCAGCAGAGCCATCAGCTTGTCTGCCAGGACGATGTTTAAGCTTGACTTCATGGACTGTCCGAACTATTGCTACGCTCCGTTTTGTGTGAAAAGATATTGCCACTGACGCTTCAGTGACATGTTTAGATATTTATGAACAGAATTGCACAATTTGTAGGAGTTCTGTCTGTTAAGTAAGCAGTTGGACTCTACCACAATGCAGCCGCAGTTCTTCATGGAACAAGTTGAGTTCATCCTGGGTCTCCACGGGGCAGGGGCAGTCCTCACCTGCACTGAAATTCAACAGGATGTTTATCTGCAGGAAACAAGCAGAACATTTACATTATGAGAGCACAAAGTGAGAACAGGAATACAGAACATTATTTTAGATAAGAAAAGGAATAAAGAAAAGGAAGGCGAGTGGTAAAGAGTAAATAAAAGAAGGATGGCACAGCAGAAAGTCACAGAGGTGAGCACATTACCATCTTAGAGTCGCAATATAATTACTCTCCAGCAGTAAGTGCTCACATGGGCTTGTCAGATAGTGGCCATCTGATGAACTTGAACAGAAATAGTCTAAAGCATTTTTTTTTCATCAAGTATAGTCATAAGTGAAGCTAAAACATTAAAAAAGGTATTTACATAATACAATGCGGAAAAGACTTGAATGATCCATACACCCGTGGATCTGCTGTGTTTGCTACAGGTCACAAGCTAACTATAAAACACTAAATATAAATAAGATACATCCAGTGCAGAGTCCAGTTTAGGCTATGCCCAAGTCTATTTAAGGCAGAACTTTTTAATAAACCATGGGAGGCTTCTTATTGTGGATAATCTTGCTTACAGTATGCACCTGCTGCTAACCGCCACTACTTGTCAGGGATCAGAGTGAAGCTGGGAAGTGCTTATCCTCAAGGTTTCACAACTCAGAGGAAGTGCAATTAAATATTTCAAACATGAATGCTTTGCAGTCATGCAGAAACTTTGCCTCAGTTGCTACCAGGTTGGATTTAAGAACACTACAAGACAGAGCAGTAAGTGAGCTGAGCACAAAACATGCCAAAGACTTTATTCCTTATTTCTGTCCCGTAGTCATAAAGTCTCTTATTCTCTACTCTGGCTCTGAGACATGCTACTGTTTATATAAAAACATACCATCTGGCAAAATGCAACATATTGGATTTTTCAAATATAAATTATGAGTATAAACCTCAAAATCCAGTTTAGAGTGGGTTATGCAGAATACTGTAAATTACTTAAGGGTAGGAGAAACTAGACAATTATAGACCTTATGAACAGCATGGTAATTGTCACCATAATAACAAGTAAATAAATAAACACTGCAGAATCAAGCTTGCCCCCATTGCCTTGATGGCATGGCATGACAAATGAAATCCAAGTCTGACCTCTCAAAAGTAAAATAGGCCAGCTGCTTCAACATCTGCTGAGTGTGAAAAAAACCTTAAAGGGGATATTTTTGTCTGCAAAGTTCAGACAGCATGAGCTTTTCTGTCTGTTGGTGTGATTTAGTATCTTCTGTATATCTGGTAAATCACATTGGATTGATTTTGAGTTTCTGAATTTTAATATTTTAGTTGGATTTTTCCCTTTGTCAGTGATTCCGTTTATAACTTGTAGACAGAATTTCTAGGCATAGGCAACGCAGTCACCGCAAGGTCACCTCTCTGGTGTTTTTCCTCATGATGTGGTTCTTCTGGCTTCAACAGACATGACCTCCAGCTCACAATGAAGACATTCTCAGCCAAGCGTGAAGTGGCGAGAATGGTGTCTGGGCTCTTTGTTAGGGTGAGGAGCTCATTCACCCAGGAAGGGCTCAGAGTAGAGCTGCTCCACACTGGAAGGAGCCAGATGAGGTGGTTTGGGCAACTGACCAGGATGCTTCCTGGACACCTGCTAGGTGAAGTGTTTCAGGCTAATCCCTCCAGAACACACTAAAGAGATATCTCTTACATCTCTCAGGTGGCTTGGGAACACCACTGGAAGAGCTGGAGGAGGTGGCCAGAGAGAGGGTAGTCTGGGTGTCCACTTATCCTCTAAGAAGCAAAAGGTTTAACTTTCACTGCAGGGCCAATTCACTCCCAAGTTAAATTTAGCTGCACATATGGCCCAATTTAGCCTTGGGGAATTCCACCTGAAAATAAAGTTAAGAAACTGAAAACTAAAAGGCAATTAGAGAACTACAAAACCCCCATGTTCCAGTCTCTGCTGCCGACTCTGTTCTAGTCAAGGTCATTGATTTTGTTTTTACCCCAAGGTCTAAACAGTCCTTCCAGGGTCTTACTCCAGCATACCAACGAAAACAACCTTGAACATAAATTACATCTCAGAGAGGATGTAAACAATCTCTCATACACTGGCCCCACTGCAGCATTGTACCTGCTCCTGTGGTGGTGAACGAAACTCTTTGGTCTTTTTGGCAGTGACGGCGGCAGACATGTTGAGAGCCTGCATTAGCTCGTTGTAGCGGAACTTCTGATTGTACTGCAGCTTGGAGACGAAGCTGTCGGAGAAGGAGACAATGGATTCGATGCGGTGCTTCAGCTCACAGTCACAGAAATAGTGAAGCAGCTCACACATCTGAAAAGGACAGACATCTGCATGAAAAACACCCGTTTTTCTTGTTCTTTGTGCCTCTGTTTGTTTCACTATATAAATTATTTTTTATTTTACTTTATAGATCTACCTCTATCGTGCATGGATTATGTATGGCTGCTTATTAAATTTTAAAGTTAACACCAAGTTTTTGTCATCAATGGAACATTAGTATTCCACAGCTGCCTTCATTTCTACTCATGAATTCACCTCTCAGCAAGAGATCAATCATAAAAACTCTACACTGCTGACAAAAGAGAAATTAGTGTACCTAATCTCATGAAGCCAAAATTAAAATCTAATTAAAAACTTGGAAGATGAATTGATGGACTTAGTTTAATGCAACTATTTTTCAATCTTTAGTTTACCACTGAGATTAAACGTGTGCATGATCACCTGGTGTTTGACAGACTCAGGCAGTGACTTCTCCAGCAGGCCTTTAACATGTGGTTTGCTCTCCTTGGTCTCCTCCTCCCCTGCCTCTACAGCCTTCTCCTCATTTCTGCTCACCTCCTCCTTCTCCCCCGACACGGCCACCTCATCCCCCTTAACCTCCTCGCCCTCTTTGGTCTCTCCAAACACATTTGGATCGATCAGGAGGAGAATCAGCCTCACCTCATCGCTGGTCAGGACTCCCATGATTAACAGCGTTCCAATTAGTTTCAAAATGGGAACAAACTGGTATTCAACACTCCCGCCTACTGGGTCTCGGATGTGGGTCCCTCCACCCTGCACTGCCTCGGTTAGCATGCTGATGGCTTTCTCCTTTAGGATGCCCAGTGGGATCTGGGGGCTGTGGAGGAACTGCTGGCGTTTAGTGTTGATGATGCCAACAGGGGAGAAGTTGACTCGAGGTTTAAGGGAGGTGCTCAGGCCCACACCGGGGAGTGAATGTCGCTTGGACTCATCCGGGAACAGCTTGATGGAGCGCGTCTCGTCTGTCACAGGGATAATGAACTCATTGTTCATCATTAGGCGGGCCTCTTTTGCCGTCTCAAGATGGATGCTGGCAATAAGAAGAATTAGTTCAATCATTGCATGAGTCTCAAGACATTGGCTATTACAAATACAGGTAAATAATGATTCATAACTTTTCCTAAAACTATAAATAATGTTCTATTAGTAAAATTTCTGCAGACCCACTGCACCAAATAACCATAATATATCTGTGTGAGTTAACAGGGGTGGTGATCAGTGCCTGACAAGCAAATGAGGTGCTGAGTTCTCAATTAATCAAATTTGAGTAATCAAATTTCTGAAACCAAACCCCCGAGCCACAAAGATGTTAACACCCTCCACTTGAAAGTGAGTTTTCAGTGATAATGAAGGTACTCATGGCATGAGTTTTGCTACTTATATAACATGACGTTATGTGGGGAAAAGACAGATTCAACAACACTAAATGTGAGGTGGAAAAAGAAACAGAGGGATTATTAAGATTTATAGCACAAATTTGCTCAGTGATCTCATGTAACGCTGTATCACTTTAACAGTTAATGTTGTTGCACATGACACTGTCAAATCATAGAACCATCATAGATCATCATTAGATGAATTGATGAGTTGAAAACATGCCAGCCTTCATCTTGTTTCGGTGCATGGCAGTTGAGGTCATTAAAGATATATTAAACAGTCCAAACCAACTGGATCATAAAAACGTGTCATTATGTTATATCAAAGGCAATAAGGCAATGCAACCAACACACCTAATAAGGACATCGTAGAAGCCCTCTCTCAGCATGCCAGAGAGGTACTGGTTGTCGATGGTGTAGAGAAGCTGTGATTGGTCCAAATGGCTACAGAGGGCGTGAGCTACACGAGTGTTTCCGAGTGCACAAAGGGCACAATACAGCTTCAGTGTGTGGTAATGAAACTTCCTTAAGTCTTCATGTTCAGATAACTCCATGATGTCCAAACACCTGCAAGAAAGAGACAAAATAAAGGAACAAAAAACTCAGAAAAATGAATCAGCAGTCAAGGTTTGACGAAGTCTCAAAGCAAAGGAGAAAATTCAATGTGAAAATTCAATTCAATCCTTCTGGGCAAAATATAAAAATGTTTGTTAGCAATTCCCTTCAATTTGGTTCTAGACACCCGTAACAATACAGAGGAAAGAGTACTTCACCAGATAGTCCCCAGAAATGTTTCATCTGAAAGCAGCTGATCTGTCTTAAATGTGTTTACTCAGCCCAAATCACAGTAAAGTATGAATGAGAAAAGTCACTACTGTTACTTAATCGACTGGCTACTGGTTGCATGCATTGAGAAAATGATCTGCCTATAGGAGCAAAATTTACAACGAAATGAAAAGACACTGAAAGGACTACATCCTCACCACGAATTACAATGGACACAACATAACATTGTGTCAGTGAAACAGTCATTTACCATATGTGATTGTGTTTATATGGGTTATAGAGTATTATAATTATACCTGTTCTCTTCAGGTATGTGCACAGCCATCATCTGCAGAGGCTCCAGACTCTGGATCACCCAGCCATGTCTTTCACTAACCCGAGCCGTCTCCACGTTGAGAAAGGTATTCGGCATCCGGCTCCACAGCACGGCCACAATGGTCTGCACATCCAACCGTGGTGGACACTGTGGCACCGGGTTCCTGTGCTCGCTCTTGAATATGGCTGATGAGAGCGGCATGGCATCCTTGGATTAGAATTAAGAGAAGAATGAAAATGATATTAAAGAGGAAGTTTGATTGAATGAAAACCATATTAACATCTGGGTACATCACATCCTTTTAGTCCAGAATTTTAATATATAGTGCTTTCAGTGACATTAGAGGGCACTCAGGGATACTTAAGAAAAAAGAAAGAAGACTTTCTTACATCTTCACTCCATCAAGTAGTGCCCTGAATACAATATGTATATTGGTTACTAGTTCACAAGGACACATATAATTATTAATTGCAAGAAATCCTAAATTGGTCACTCAGTCAAAATTTAGGCCAGCTGAACAATCCGTGACTGTTTGAAAAGGAATGACATTAAAAATTCAAGACCTATTAATTAGTGTGAGGAAGGTAAAGTAAACGGCTCTGGCATAACTCAAGAAAAGTGCTTAAAACTGCATACAATGTTGTTTGGGTAAGACAGAAACAAACCTTTATCTTAACAAATTCAAACTGGAAGAGGTTTGCACTGGTGGGGAGTACAAACACAGCAGGGAAGAGCTTGGTATTTGGCTCCACCTGAAAGTAAACAAAGAAATATTTATCCACATTAGCTATTAAAATCAATACTATCCCTGTTTATAGCAGCACCAAAATAAGATGAAAATGCAGCAACACATGCATGATAGAGCTCTGCCCTGAACTTAGCCTGTGGTGGAATCTAAAATTGATATCTTTAATGCAACAAGCACCGTGCTTGCCTCACATTTTCTCTGGTGTCAGAAGGCTTTTAACCTCTAAGCTTGTGGATTAGCCGAAGTTTTAAATCCAAGTTCAATGAGTATTAACTGGTGTATCGATGACAACCATCACAGACTATAGATAAATACAAAGAAAGAGAACAAACAACCTTTGCTTTGATGCAATAATAAGACACGAAGCTTTTCATCAGGTTAAAAGCCTCTTAGTTGCCTCAGAGGGCTTCCCCCCTTCTTAAAAAGCAAATTCACGACTAAATCAAGCAGCAAGAAGAAAAAGACAGGAAAAAAAAGGGGAACAAGCATGATAGAAGCTTCTCAGTCCACCATTTCAGCATCTAGTTAGGAATTCAATACGATGCTTTAAAAGCCTGAGATGAGCACGACGGGCAAAGAAAAGGATTACTGAGCAGATATCTCTTTTTGTTATGACTGGAATACAAAACAGATGAGAATTCAGCTGTTTGATTTCCTCTCTCTCTCTCTCTCTCTCTCTCTCTCTCTGCAGGTTTAATTTTAATGCCGTGCAAATTTGTTAATGACACCTGAAAGGATTAGAGAAGGGAAGATTGCTCTGAGGGTGTGTGGGCAGTAGTACAAATATGTGGTGAGTGAAATCTTCCAAGAGATATATTAAAACAAAAAACAGTGAGTCAAACAGCCTACAATTCCTTTTTGCTTTTAGGTTAAAAAAAATGTGTGCCAAAGCAGGGGAAGAATACTATACCACAGGAGAAATATGTAATGGCTTACATCTACTGATGTTTATGAGCCAAACTACCCTTGTGCTGCAGTCCTCTGCCAACTGAGATCTATTATCCTTATTTACCTGATATGATGTGGGTAGCTCCTTGCCGTTGGCAGTGAAGGAGACAAGGCCAGTGGCCAGGTCAATCAGACAGCCAATCTCCAGGTCAGAGCTGGAGCGGCTGGAGGAAGACGGGCCAACTGCTTCTGCTCCACACACCATGTAGCAGTTACTCCTCTGAACACTGCAGCAAAGCAAACACAATGTGAGCTCAGCATTCATAAATACAAGTTAATGTAAACATGCACAGGACAGCAAAGGCAACTGGAAACAAAAACATGACAAAAACAGCAAACTAGGGCACAATATATTTTCATTTGGTCAACACTCATTGATCTGTGCTGCCTTGTGACTTTTGCCTCATTCATATTCATTATGTTACATGCAGAAGCTCTTTTCTCCATTTACCTCCCTGAATACTGAATTAACTGGCTACGAAAAGATATGTCAATTGTTCTGTTTGGGTTTACCATATTAATCAACACATAGTGATGATATAGGTATTAGTGGTTTAAAATTTTATGTGCATTTTTTGTTTGAAATTAAGAACATGCATTTGCAAGGAGGTGTTATCCCATGGAATATAAAGACGGGATTGCTATTTTTAAAAAAATAACTGGTAATGTTCTTTTTTTTGTTTTTAATTTACTTTCAGCAGAGCTTGCAGCATACTAAGGGATGTGATTCTTGTAATAGTTTTGGAGGTTTGTGCAGTCTCGACAGCCGGGGATCGGCCCACAAGGGCCTCTGCACTTAGCCACCGTCTGACACACAATGCACCCGACCCGTACGGCGCCTCCTGGGGGTGGTTGGCCAACAGGATGGTCGACCTGTGACTCCCATTCGGGCTGCGCCTGGCCGGGCGCCACGGGATAATGCCCGGCCACCAGACGCTCTCCCTGAAGCTCCCTCCCCATGCCTGGCTCCAGGGTGGGGCCCCAGTAACCCTATCCTGGACAGGGTAAACCATTCCCTTGATGACTCTTCCATAGGGGTCTTTGGTATCGCTCTTTGTCTGCAGCTTAAATGGGATTCCCTCATACTTGATTGCAAATTCAGCAACATTTAGAAAAGCTAGTAAAAAAGCTAAATTGTCTGACTATAGCCAAAGACATAACCTTTAAGACCAGGTTCTAAAACTAAATACAACCTCAGAAGAACAACAACCCATGACATATTACAGTGTGTCATTATTTGTTTAATAAAAACTAAGGCAAAATACAGAAGCAATATGTGAACACCCCATGATTCATTAACTTGTAGAACAACCTTTAGCAGCAGTAACTGCCCACTCTTCTTTACAACGTTACTTCAGTTCATTGAGGTTTGTGGGTTTTTTGTTTATGCACAGCTCACTTAAGGTCCCCCTACAACGTTTCAATTAGGTTGAGGTCTGGACTTTGACTGACCCATTGCAACACCTTGATTATTTTCTTTTTTCAGCCGTTCTGTTATAGATCATTGATATAAGATAAAATCATTGTCCTCTTGCATGGCCTAGTTTTGGCCAAGCCTTAGCTGTTGGACAGATGGCCTCACATTTGACTCTGGAATACTTTAGTTTACAGAGGAGTTCATGGTTGACTCAATGACTGGAAGATGCCCAGGTCCTGTAGCTGCAAAACAAGCCCAAATCATCACCTGCTCCACGTCTAGTTTTTGCCAAATGTGGAGCTGTGCATTATGGCCAAGTGGTTCCACTTTAGTCTCGTCTATCCAGAGAACATTGTTCCAGAAGTGATTTGCTCAGATGCAGATTTGCAAACCTAAGCCATGCTTCCATGTTCTTTTAGAGAGAAGAGGCTTTCTCCTGGCAAACCTTCCAAACAAGCCAAACTTGTTCAGTGAATTTGCTGGAATGTCCACCCTTGGGAAGATTAACAGCCCTTTTGAAGGTTTTCCATCTGGGAATAACCTTTCTCACTGTAGAATGATGGACTTCAAATTGTTTTGATATTGCCTTGTAATGCTTCCCAGATTGTTAGGCATCAACAATTGGTTGTTTAAGATCATTGTAGATGTCCCTCCTCCTTGGCATTGTGTTAACACACACCTGAATCCTCCAGATCAGCAAGTACCAAGATTTCTGCTTTTATAGCAGAAATATCCACACTTGCCGATGATCCATTAATCAGGTGTATTTGATTAGCACTCAAGGAATTACCCTCTTAATTCCTATGGTTGGATATGCAGCAAGGATGTACTTAGTTTTTCACACACTGCTTCTGCATTTTGGCTTAATTTTTGTTAAATAATTACATGGTGTAATATGCCATGTGAGGTTGTCTTTACCTAATTTTAGAAATTGGAATCTGGCTTTAGATTACTTTTCTTTTATTATGTCCCAGAGGCTGTACTTTCTTTTTCACATGACTATATGCAGATATCTGTTTAGAAAGACTGGTGCTGCACTACAAAATAGAGTCTCATGAGAAATCAAAAAGGTAACAAAGGTATTGTGAGAAAAAAAACAGAGGTGTCACCACAAAATACATTTCTGAAAGCATATATCCCACAGCAGGGTTAAAGGCTCTTCACATAAAAAGGATCATACATTAAAATTAAAATGAACTCCAAATATTAAAAATCGCAGGGAGCTTACCTCTCATGGACCCGGCCCCTCTCATCTCCCAGCGTAACTGTGACTGTGCGTGTTTTGCTGAGGCTGAAGTTCTTGCTATAATAATGATAGTCAGGCGTGACCCAGCCCACCCACACAGAGGCAGGGTCCTGTCCAGCGAACACTCGCACTGAGTGGTAGTACTGGCAATTAAAAGAAAAAAGAGCAAACAGTGCTACTGATTAATCTGAATAAAAGGCAATATTATATTTTTCCAAATCTTTGAGAATTTATGTGGATTTACAGTTGTGATGCTTCCATAGTCAATACTTCCATCTTCTTTTGGCAGATGGCTACAGACACAAAAAAAAAACCATGAACACAGATTTAAGTCATCTGAAATGCTACATTTTTTTTTTTTAACTTTAGGTATACACTGAGATAAAATGCCATTTCCCAATTTTTAATAACAGCTTTGATTGAATGTCTGACCTGAGCTTCAGTGATTCATCCAGGAGCTTGTCTGCAGAGTAAAACTCCACGGGCATGCTCAGTCTACAGTAGACCATGTCATTGTTGCTGTTTTGAGTGCCATATGTCTTGTGGGTGACCTTGAGGCAAGGAGGGCTATCGACTGTTCCATCTATCCTCGTCACCTGAGGAGTTAATTGAACCCAAACCAGGGGATCAGTAATATCAATGTGTCCATCAACACCAGGTCTACTGGAAAAGACAATAATAACACTAATAATATACTGAAAATATGTGTATACCTCAATGTCCACATGGTCTGGAGGTACATTGAAAAAAGTGGGCAGGCGCTTGCTGAACCACATGGTGACCTCTCTGTTCATGTTAACAGCAAAGGGCTCAAAACCTTCCTGGAGACCACACATGGTGTAGTACTTGAAAGTACTGGCGTCCTTGCCCAGGTTCATGTGGCCGATCTGAGACATGCCAAGACTGCACACAGGGATGAAACCTGGAGGGTAAGGTGTATTTATGGGTTTGACAGTAAACAGGAAGTTTAGAAAAAAAAAAAAAACGTTAACATTTTTAAAATGTGTATTTTATGTGATCTTTTCAAATCTTTTTTTCCACAAATGAGGGAGACTCCCATGCTAGTTTGCCAAGCTCACAAACGTCAGTGCTTTATGTAAATGAGTAAAACAACCCCAGGACAAATTCTGCTGTAAGCGAGCAGCAGTGAGCCAAACATTGTGGATGGCATTCTTCAGTTTAGTCCTTCTTTTACTGAAATTCACTTCTTTAGCCTTGAAAACTCAAACTGTCATGAGTTTAAGAATCTATCACTTATCAAATCCAAAAACAAACAACTTTACTTTATTCCTTTGTGACAATTTCTTCCCAAAGCTATTGGTTCATTTACAGAGTAGTGAGCCAATGCCACAAAGGACTTAATTAAATTCTAACACTGTTAAAACACTTTTAAACTTTTTTTTTGTTCTGCCTCCTGCAAACAAACCCAGTCAAACCCCAGAGATGCTTCAAAGGAAATAGAATAAATGAAGTTGAGTGGAGTATGGAGCCCTCACCATCCTCTGTCTCAAAGTCAGCGAAGCAAAGCTCAGACCCCTTGTTGGTGATCAGGAGTTCTCCATTGAGGGTAAAGATCATGGACTTGTCCTCCATGTTGATCATGCAACCAACCACATCACCCTTTTTCCAAGGATGTCCAAAGTAGCGGCTGCCTGCATGCATACGTCGTCCCTTAAGAAATAAAAAGAATCATATCTTTTTGTCTTTGCTAATGAAAAGAATAATGCCACTAAAGTTTCTGTGAATATAGATATTGTTTAAAATATAACATATACAATCAACGGTGACATCTTAAATATTATGTTTTAGAAAAATTATTGCTGAAATAAATACATTGTTACTTTGGGTTTTTTTTTTTTAATATTCTTGCTTTTTAGTACAAACAAAATTGTAATTTCAAGCATTAATAAACATGAACTGGTCTGAAATTTGGATTTCTAATTAGTGCAGCAATGTCTATTACAGTAAATCAAAAGTGCAGTATCTCTCTGCCCTTCAAAAATCTAGAGCTTTCAAAAACTTGGGATACATGTAGTTTACCCTATATCCATCAAAGACGAAGGCTTGGTCATCTCCTCCCAGTTCCACATCAGGTCTGCAGCCTGGTCTTGCCCAGCCAATCCTCATGTCTCCTCCGCTCAGAGCCTCAAACTCAAAGTACCACTTCCCCGTCTTCACTGCGTAGGTCTGCTCCACACGAAAGAAGCGTATCGTCTCCACACTCTGATCATCCACCACGTGCACAACTTATGTCAAAGAGAGACAAGAAAACCAGAAGACTTAACATGATGGATACACGTGCTCATGTTTTCAATATTGCTATTAGTTGTTAATTTGTCAACGCCTGATTTCACGTTGAAGAAATGTGTGAAAATATTGCATGCATAACTGTGAGTTGTACCATATAATAATACTACATATATTTGTAGCACTTTTCCAAAGTCAGTGTACTCCAGACAAAACCTTAAGTTAAAACAGTGCGACTGCTGTTGTTGTTAAAGCCTTTACAGTACACGGTCCTGAGCTGCTGAGTGGCTGCTGTGTCAGCATCAGGATCTCACCCTCTTGGTCTGGGGGGTCGATTTCATATCCATATCCAACCATAGTCCTGATGGCCTCTCTCAGACTGTCCCTGTTCGATTTCTTGGTGCGTTCATCCAGTAAAGCATATGGCACCAGGCGAGGATTACGCCTGCTCTTCAAATCCTGCCAAAAACAAAGAAAATAAAATGTGTATGAAAGAACATACATGAGTTAAAAATAATGAGTTTTGTTTTCCCCATTGCAAATGTTCTGTGACCTTTACCTGCTGGATGCCATAGGTCCATCCTTGTTTAATTCTATCTTTGGCCCACACATTGTGTGCATTTTCGGCCAGTTTATCAACTAGAACCTCCTGACCGGCATTCAGTTTCACATCAGAGAGTTCCAGTGGCGCAGGCTTATATCCATTAGACATCATGTAGCTGCAGATGATATAACATGACTGAATGATAAAGATGAAAGCATGGCATATTGATATCTACAACCCCCAATTGCAGAAAAGTTGGGATGCTGTGTAGAACTTAAATAAAATTAAAAAAAACAATGCAATGATTTGCATCTCTCTAAAAGCCATATTTTAGTCACAACAACACAGAAAACATATGAAATGTTTAAATGAGAAATTCTCCATGGATCTCCAAGGTACATGTTTACCACTGTGTAGCATCTCCTCTTCTATTAACAACAGTCTGTAAACATCTGGGAACTGAGGAGACCAGCTTCTGGACTTTTGGGAAAGGGATGGTGTCCCATTCTTATCTGATACAGGGTTCTAGCTGCCCAAGAGTCCAGGGACTTCTTTGTTGTATTTTTTCGTTTACTGATACACCAAATGTTTTCAGTTGGAGAAAGGCCTGGATGCATGCCTTAATGTATGCAGTTTAGCATTATCTTGCTGAAATATGCAAGGGATTCCCTGAAAAAGATGTCTGGATGCCAGATATGTTGCCATAAAACCTGATCCTTTCCTTTCTCCTCTTTAGCCCACAGGATGCTGCATCTATGTTTTCCAAAAAGAATTTTAAATTTCAAATGATCTGACCACAGAAAGGTTTTCCACTTTACCTCAGTCCATTTTAAATTAAATCTTAGCCCAGAGAAGATGGCAGCTTTTCTGAATCATGTTCACATGCAATGATCGAGCTTTAACCTTCATTTGTGGATGGCACGGTGAACTGAGTTCACAGACAGATTTCTCGCAGTGTTCCTGAGCCCATACAGTGATTTCCATGATGGAGTCATGCCCGTTTTGAGTTCTCCAGGTTTTCTGAATCTTTTGATGAGATTTCAAAGTATTCGCAACATTATTCTTAAAATTGTTCCACAATTTGCAGATGCAGTTTTTTGCAGATTGGTGAACCTCTGCCCATCTTAACTTCTGAGAAACTCTGCCTCTCTAAGATGCTCTTTTTACATCCAATATTATTTGCAAAATGTTTCTCCAGCTGTTTTTATTTGTTACCACTTCTTTTTCCAGCCTTTTGTTCCCCGCATCCCAACATTTTAGAGGAATGTTGCAGCCATCAAATTCAAAATAAGCTAATATTCTTGATTAAACAGTAAAATGGCTCAGTTTAAATATTTAATTTGTTTTCTATGTTCTATTGGGAATAAAATCTGGATTTATGATATTTGCAAATCATTGTATTCTATTTTTATAAAAAATTTTACACAGAATCCCAACTTTTTCGGAATTGTATTTGTACATCAACAAGGATATATTCAACTATATAAATGCCTGTTAAATGCTCGAAATAGTTTTTTCTGTAAATCTAAGAAATGACGCATAGAAAATGTAACCTTGACTGTCATACTTTTTGGGTAATTTGATTTTCTTCAGATCATCTTCAGCGTGAATGTTAACCTGGGCAACATGGCACCCCAGGGCTAGGAGGGTCCTGAGGAGAAAAGAAAATGTGAACAGAAAGAGAGATAAAGACTATAACCAACATCAATATTAAAGCTTCATTCCATTGTGTTAGATGAAAGTGATTCTTCTGAGTGAGTTCCAAATTTTTAACACTGCTCATTAAACATTATAAATTCCCATCAATCGATATAGCAACACTGAATAGCATTCACTTTGGGCCGTGCACAAAAATGGCACTTGGGTCTCAAACTGTATGTAATCGACAAACTGCATAGCCAATTGACTCTTCCTGTAAGAGGAGGATGCTTTATTGAGCCAAGCCAAATGTTTTTAAAGTGAGATGACTCAGTAGTTGACTCAAATAAGCTTTGGATCCAATATTTGTTAAAAATCAATACTGGAATTCACTCAGGAGATACAAGTCATTACAAGCACCGCTTTAATCTTCATTCAGGAGGGACATGAGCAATACCATGAATGGGTAACTGGATTATTCAGAGGACTGCCCGGCCTTACTTTAGTGTTTCGCTAGACATCTGCAAGTTGTAGTTCCTTTCAGTTTCAGGCAGCTTGGCAAAATCCACAAGGCAAGGGTGCTGCCTCTTGTTGTCATCACGAACCTGAAGAGAAAGCAGTCAGGCGTCATTATTGCATGTGTCATCTCACGACACCCACCGTCTTTTGCTCTAAGAAACTTCCTATCTTACAGATTTAAAAGCAAAAATGGTTTGCAATTCAGAAAGTAAAAAAGAGGACTGCAGCTGACTTTGTCCCTAGTTGTTGCTCAGAGATGCATATTTTATTTTTCTCTGACTAATTTGAGCCTCACGTGCATTTTTTTTAAATAAAGTGAGATAAGCCAGCATCAGAGCATCAGAGAGCAGAGAATAGAGTTGCAGTGGTGAGAGACTCCGTTATCTGTGAGAGAGTTGATGGGAGGAAATTTACTGCTGCACGCAGACTCTCAATAAGACGCTGCCAGTGACTCTTCCTGATAATGCACTGTACTGTCGACAGCAGTTAAATAGAACTGAAATGCACACAGGGTATGAGAAATACACAGTAAGGCAATACACACAGTGACAAAGCAATGATGCTATATTCAAGTTTATTATAGTCTTGATCCAAATACTGAACCCTCTGCCTGTCCAGAGAGGTTTGTCTTGTGTGCAATGTCACTCTGAGCTCACCGAGCTCGTTACAGCAAAATGAAAACACTAAGCACTTGTTTGGACCTAAAGACTGTCCCTAATAAACTATAGGACCTGAGTTAATCCCAAGTGGAGCTTTCTCCCAGTCTTAATTAATCTGAATGTCATGTTCTCAGAAGGTGAGACACTCATTAAGTTTGTTAAATAGCTGCTGTTGCAACGACAGCCTCGGTGGGATATTATTCTGTGATAACCACTACAGTACAAAAGAGGGAGCATATGTGATCAGACTTCTAACAATCTGCTCTGCAGTCAACAGGAGTGACTGACAGGAAAATGATGGTAGAATGATAGAGGAAAACAGTGGAGACAGGACTGACTAAAATGTCTTTAGATACAGAGCACTTTAACTACAGTTACACTGAGTTACATATTTGAGCACCTCAAACTGACAGCAAGCAGTTTTATAGATTGACATTCAAGCTCAGTGGCACAGAATCAGCTACAACAGTTGATTTCACACCATCTCAAACAAAGGATGTTTTTGTTGCTTCTAGGATTTTTCTAACATCAATGTGTATTTGGGCATGAAAACAAAAATAAAGCATGAAAATAAGCTTTAAAAGCAGCATTGCAAAAAAAAACAAAAAACATATACAATTGGTTCACAAAGCAATTTTCTCTTTTTGAAATGGGTTTGCTGCAGGAGAAAAAATTTTTTTGTTAAGTTTTTGCTCTGCCCTGAATGCTTCTAGACAATTCCATGGTGGTACATTTGAGAATGCAAAGGTCTGACTTAGTCAAACTGGACATTAAATGGTACTTAACTTGTTTTTCTAGTACCAATTCCATGTGATGTCCATTTAAAAAAAAAATTTGTATCAATGTTAGAATCATGCCGGTAATATTGACAGTTTTGCCTCTCATCCACGAGGGCTCTTCAGTTCTAAAACAACTAGTGGCAAGTTCTAGGTAATAAACCCTGGTCCTAAGGGTCATTAATACACTACTGATAATGTGAGTCATACACTACGATGACTGAGAACCCACAAAAACAGTGCAGCTTATAGTCAGGTGGTTGTCCTCTGTCCTGGCTCCTGAACACTCTCCAGCACCCTTGCCTAACCCAACTACACAAAGTATTTTCAGCAATGAGAAGAATTCTAAAGCAAACTATCTCCTGTTGTGTGTGAGGAAGCTCAAGTATCAGGAGAAACCATGTAAAACAATTGCCACACATAAAACTTTATTTTTTGTATATTACCATTTTCTAATGCCTCTACCATTCTTTGTTTTTTGCTTTTCTTGAACTGACCTAAAGTTCTGAAAATCTCATTTCTTCATTACAGCGAGTGCTTGTGAGTGTCCTTTCTTCCTGTAGCTGTGCGTATTAGCAGGCTATTCTGTCAGTATTCAAGAACTGAAATCTTCATGTTAATGAATCAGTTGAGTGGACCTTCATCGGTGATTCCAAATATACCCGGGGTGTTTTTGTGTGAATTTTGTCACAGTTTGAGAGATGATAAATCACAGCTTTACCTTGCCATAGGTCCAGCCCAGTTCAATCTTGTTCATCCCCCACAGTTCGTGGATGTTTTCTGCCAGCTTGTCCCGGATGTGCTCCAAGTGAGGGGGAAGAACAATCTGCAGAGAGAGAGAGAGAAGGGGAACAGATGGTACAGTTGGATTCAAAAAGATACAGGAAAAAAAGGCTGACAAATGAAAACTGTTCTTCCTTCTGTCTATGCAATTGTTAGATTCCTGGGGGTTATACCAAGTTTCTTACTCTTCGTGTTATACACCTGTAATATAATATTCAGTGCTGCAGCAGTGGCTCTGAAGCACGAATGGAAAATAGGTGCTGACTTGCTGCCTCAGTTTAACCAAAGAATTAATCTCAAATGGGAGATTCCTGAAACTGCTGCTGGCAGTTTTCTCTTCTTTTTAAACAGCACTAGAAAAAGCAGCAGACCAGAAACACTGCAAAAATCTGGCACTCAGTTCAAAAAGTTAGTTTTCTTCAACACTTTTATTACTATTTTCAAACAAGTTAAATATTTTATAGCAAACTTTTCTTTAGAGCAAGATCAAACCACCCAAAGAACTCTTCGCATTTACTGTCCAGTATGATTTCTTATAATAGTTTACACTTTAGATTGTTAATTCACTGTACATTCAAAATATTTGTTCTGACTTCCCCTTGCAAATTCCTTGGGTGTATCCTGACTTTAATATCTCACCTGACTGGTGTCAACAGGAGTGGGGATGAAGGAGGCCTGAGAGAGAAACTGGGTGGTTCCCAGCAGATCCCGGACCCCATCATGGTCCCTCTTGTATTCCTTCACGGGCTCTACATGCATCTTCTCTTTGGGCAACAGTGCTTCGTAGCACGGAGAGTAACCAGCAGGTGGCAAGAATTTGAAATCTCCATGGCGACCACCCAGCAGGAACCGGACCCTGAGGTAAGACATTGGATGGCATTAGAAGACACTAAATAACTTCAGCAAACATCTGTCTACACCTTTGGCATAATGTCAGGACTGCAGTGGAGAGGTAAGCTACAGAAAGGCCACATCAATATCAAAAACAAAAATAAGGAACAAATTGTAGGTTTCAGTTTTCTTACTTCAAGACAAGATATGATTACTCGTGTGTCATGCCCTGTAACCATTTAGATGCCAGAGAGCAGCAGTGCATTAATTGAATCACTTTAATTTGGCACTATGCCATTGCCTTTTTTATGAGCCTACAAAAGTCGACAAGGTGTAAATTCATCAAGAGCCCCAGCAAAAATAAATGCAGAGCCTTACTTTACACCTGCAGAGAAGCTGACTACAGGGAAGAAGAAACCGTCTGTGTTGAAGTCCTCGAACATGCCCTGGACAGGCTGCCCGTTGATCCTGAAGGACATACTGGGAGCTCCCAAATCCAGACAGCAGCTGATCACATCGTCTGAGTTCAGCAGGTGCTGGTTAATGGAGGCCACGGCCCTTGGGATTCGGCCTAGACAACATTGGGCAGAGACAGAGAGGGAGAATGGATGGCTGTTAAAGCTGCAAAGTCATTGCAAAAGTAGGGCAGGATGATGGGCGAGGAGAAGAGAAGGGAGCAGAGAGGTGGGGAGTTGGATGATGAGTGCTTTAAAAGGAATGTCATGAAATGGATGAGGGGAAGTGATGGGTCTTTTAGCAGACTTAGAAGGGAAGTGAGGTGAAATATTTTTTATGTTGTAAGGCTGAGAGTGAAGAAGAGAGGGACTAAAGGACTTATATCCCTAAAACAGCAAGTCAACAAACATATGCCCCCCCAAACTATTGACCATTCCTTCCTCTTATGTATGTACAAAACTGGCAGTTAACTGGCACTTTCACTTTGAGTGCAAACTGAAGATGTAAGGCATGTATATCAAATTCATTAGAGAAGTTGTTAGGCTTTTCAGACGATATAAAAGAGAGGGGAGGGAACCACTCAAAGAGGTCTAACAGGTATAGGTTGGAAGGTGAAATTTTATATCAGTGTCCCAAAGATGAAAAAGCAAAGTGGAGAGGGGACAGCAGGCTTCTGCATTATTCACAGGAGGTTCTGTCAGGGCAAAATCCTTCAATAGCCCTTTTTAATTCCACAAACGGGTCTCTGTATTATTGTAGTGTCTTTACCTTACAATATAAAGTGCCTTGAGGCGCTATATAAATAAAACTGAATTAAACTGAATTGAATCTCTTTTTTCTTGCATACCCTAGTTTTGAATCTCAACCACATTATGAAACCTGCCAGGACTGAAATCTTAAATTAAATTAAATTAACTTAAGATGCTCACCTGACCAGAGGTGAAGTCCATCAAAGCTGTAAGAGTACAGGTCATCTCCAACACCATTGCCTCCCCACCCTTCTCCTCCTCCAGGGTACGGAGCGTAGCCTCTAGTGTTTGCCCACCCTACCCTCAGGTGGGTTGGCTCTCCAGTTACAAAATGGTCCACCTGGTCAATGACCAGCTCATAATACCACTTCTTATACTGAGCTGAACCTTCAGCTACGCCCAGGAAGATGTTTGGTCTCATACTGGAAATGAAAATAGAGGATGAAAAACCAGCATAGGAAGCAAAGCAGTGGTTGTGCCAAACCTAAAAAAGGCACATTTTTATTATTTAACTCCAAACAGTAGCACCACATTTCCACTCTTTATTCAAGTGGATATACTTGGGTAATGTTTTGAGATTGCAAAAACACAGCAACCTTACTGCATCCAGAAGCTGCACCGACACTTTAAATTCTCTACCTCTGAACATCATTGACCAATCGTGTCTGAAGCAGCAGGTCCCTTTTGGGAAGGAGGTTGTCACAGATCAGATTCTGATTGGCTCTCACTGCCACCCCATTGCATAGACAGAGGGAACAAAGGACATCCAGAATCTGACAGAGGAAAAAAAAAGACAACACTTGTGTAAGATGCTTTTCCTTTTAGTGTGAAAATGTGTCACATCCACAATGTGTCAACCATTCTCACACTCCAAGAGGAAATGATTAGCTATTCCGACAGATTCTCTAAAAGCTGCGATGCTTGTAGCACATTCACAGTGCATTAAAGGCCTTCAAGCAGAACTATCGTCCTCCACCTGCCACTCATGATCAGCAACTGTTGTTTACAAGGAAGCCCTTTGATATCTGCTACAAGTGACAGTGTAAATATTAGAAGACTGAAATTTGAACACTGCATGTAAAACACTGGGTGGAATGTCACCAAGCAAAAGGCTGTTGGCTTTTGTTTGGTTCTTTGCAGGCACAACTGGCACACAACTGGCTTATTTATTGTCATTATGAATGAGCCAGTTGTGTTTTTTGTATTGAGACAGTGGTCATGATCTGAATTAGAACAGCATTTGTTGAGTGCTCTGGTATGAGCCAGAGACACCAATCTCCTTGGATCTTCTGGACTGAGCCATTAAAGAAGCTGCAGAGTAGCTTTACTAGTATAAACTTGTGGTTTAAAAACCTTATTTTGGGGAAATTATATCACACAAATATTTTTAGTGGCGAGTGATGATTCTATGTATGCAGCGGTACTCCTCACTTAGCTTTGACTTCACTGAATCCTCTGCCAGGCAAAAAGCCAAAGCAGTCTGTCCATCTCTCTCTGCAAGAGCATGCAAAAACTTCTAAGGTGAATTGTCTGTCTATCCTCCTGATGAAGCATGAAGGGACAACCTGTGAAATGCTTGGTGCGAAGCCAGGTTATTTTCTCTAAAACTAGAAGATATGCCACTAGACTGGCATTGGCAGAGAATGCTCTCTTTCGTGTACTTTCCTAGGCTAATATTTGAGAGCTCACATTTTCCTCATATTTCTGCTTACCTTGTGGTTGCGCCCATGCTTGTAGAGCAGAGAGATGATGGATTTAATGTGCCCTTTCTGGATGATGTTCAGAGCCTCTGGGCTTTCTACCAAGATACAGTGGAGGACTTCCAGGATACCTAAGGGGTTGCACAAAATATTTGTCATTTAAACAGAAGAAACGTTTAGACCACATCTTAACATCGATGGG
>JASGAU010395779.1:0-15856 GCA_030220045.1 Australoheros facetus
TTGACCATAACATTTTATTACAGAGATTAGAGCATACTATAGGTATTAAAGGTACTGCACTGCAGTGGTTTGAATCATATTTATCTAATAGATTCCAGTTTGTTCATGTAAATGGAGAGTCTTCTTCACACACTAGGGTTAATTGAGTGCTTGCACATAGGGGGTCATTTTGACTGTTGAGTTTTCTCTGTAATTATTGTAGGGTTTGTATAATTGTATAAATACAATTGCTGTATAATTGTAGCACCTTGAGGCAACTGTTTGTTGTGATTTGGCACTATATGGATAAAACTGAATTAAATTCGCAACATTAAGGTTAAGTGGACACATTATAAGAGTTCCACTATATGTTTAAGTCATGGTTCTAGCTTGCTAACCAAAGCCTAACTTTTTCTTAAGAATTTTGATGGTAAATGCATAAAGCAGGCAGGCAAAGGATTCGCTTGCAGGACAGAGTGGAAAATAAAACAGATTTTATTTCAGCCAAGTTGAGATCAGATGCAAACTGTCTGTTACCAAACGCATACTGTGTCTGCAAGCGCAAGCAAGCGCAAGCAAGCGCAAGCAAGCGCAAGCAAGCGCAAGCAAGCGCAAGCAAGCGCAAGCACACGCACGCACACGCGCGCACGCACACGCGCGCGCGCACACACACACTTTGCAGGAGCTCAAGAGTCTTCAGGAATGGGCTGGGTCTGCAAAGACTCAAACAAGTACTTGGGCAGTGACTGAGGGACTTCTCCAGTCTTAAATAGTCCGCCCCTGACGAGCTCCCATGCGAGGCAGGTGCGATGATTAGAAGATCATCAACAGGTTACATGCTGACAGAGGAGGGAAGGACACCAGAAAGCACCTCCTCAGAGACATGTAAACGATCATGCCCACAAATACACACACAGACAGGGGAAAGGAACAGAGGGACTGGGAGATAACAGAAAAAGAAAAAAACAAAAGGAAACTGGTGGCCAGCCAATGAGACCTCCAGGGACCATGACAGGAGGGGTATGCTGGGAAATAAACTGTTTTAGCGCCAAAAATATGGAAATTTGTGTTTGAGTATTTTCTTGTTGTAACAATGCTTCTTGGCAACAGCTGTTTGGCATTCACAGAGAAGATTTGGCAAGTTTTTAATGGGCGCAACCCACATACCCAACTCTGTTACTCAACCCACAAATGCATTTTTCTTACAAATGTGGCACCATTTAAGGGGAAATAAGCAGGCTTTCCAACAGCTTAGGATTTATTGCCAAGAAACATTGTTACAACAAAGAAACAATCAACCAAACACAAATTTCCTTATTTTTTTGTGTTTAGATTAGAAGTTTAGATTACCTATTGCTTCCTCACCTCACCTTATTATTTGTGCTATTTATTTTATTGATTATTTCTATATGCTATTACGTTTACACTCACTGTGTGTGTGTGTGTGTGTGTGTGTGTGTGTGTGTGTGTGTGTGTGTGTGTGTGTGTGTGTGTGTGTGTGTGTGTGTGTGAGAGAGAGAGAGAGAGAGAGAGATGTGTTTATATCTGGCCCACAGTGGACGTTGTAAGACAGGGCTGGTGCCATCCCGAATTTGAAGATGCCTGTTTAATTTCGCTATGAATGTTTGTATTGCAAAGACATAAACTGATATTCTGTGCACAGTATTTTGGAATTTGGCGTTTGTGTTACTGCAAATCTTGTGGGAGGAGCTACACAACACTGAGAATGATTGATGATATCGTGCTGAAACAGTTCACTGTACTTTCCAGGATTGGGTGTGGACTTAACCCCTTCCTTTCAGAACATACCAGGACCTAGACGAGAAATAGGAGAGGGAGTGGGTCTTCATAAATCTTTTTTTTTTTCAATGCACCCCACCCTTCACTCTGGGCAAATCAGCTGATCCATAAGATATCTTTCCTATCTTGGATATTTCACTTTGTTTTGTTTTTCTGGGGTTTTTTTGTTTTTTTGTTTTTTACTTCTATCAATTTTTCTTATTCAAATTCAAATCCCTATTTCCACACCACCACCACACTTACACACCAACCAGATAATAGGAATGTGGTCCTACCTGTTGTCTTTCTCGTTACTGTTTTAGTTAAAGAAGAGAGAGAAAAAAAAACAGTGAACATGACTTTAGGGCATTTCCCACAGTCTGAAAGTGTTGTGTAAAGTCTGAACAGAATGACACAAGTCTGTTGGTGAAGAGGTTAAGTCAGTGACAGTGCAGAAGAACACCAGCCTATCCCCGCGGGCAGTTATTGCACAGAACAGCATTTTCCAACTTTACTAAAGGTTTCCAGATGTGGAATGAGCTGTTGAATGCAAGCCGCGCCTCACTGTAATATGACCCAGCCTTTACACTGTATTATGATACATTAACAAATTTTTTGTTCAAAGCACATGCCGAGATGTATATATGTGGCTATCTTGTTGTATGAATGTGGTGAATTTATGGCATTGCGACGGCGTCAGCTTACAGCAGCTCCTTCCTGACTTTTCTTTGGGGCGGAGGGAGGATCCAGGAATGCTGCCAGCTGGTGACAGAGGCAAGGCTTCACTGAACCTCAACAGCAGCGAGAAACACAGGAAGACGAGTTACCGCAGTCAACATGGCTCAGGTAAGAAGTGATAACTATTCTTTAATGTCGACAAGTAAAAACTGAGCTAAGTGCAGCGGATGTTTGCAACATTAGACTCTTTAACTGGGAGGAAAAAAAAGTTGTTTTGTGCTAAATTAATATTTGGATTTAAAAAAAAAAAAAATGGCCTCTTTGCTCCTCACGGAGAAGCGACGTGTCACAGAAGGCATTAGATTATCACTGGGAGGAACTTCGTCTCGGATAGGCTGCATATAAATACTTAGATGTTTGCAAAGGATATAAACTGAGATCAGCAAAAGGCTCATTCTCGAACTTATTTCAGGGAAAAACTTTCAGAGGTATGCGGCCCCTCCCCGGCAAGAACTGCTAAGCGCTGCGTCCCGCCGGCCTTCCACAAGAACTGGGAACTCATAACAGCACAAGCGCTTAATTACCAAGAGGAGTCTTAATTCAAGTTCGAGTAGCTGCAGACAGTTAACAGATTTAAAGGAAAAGATGTACCTGGACCCATACAAGCGATCCGATGTCTCTCAAATACTGTTGTTCTGCGTGATCACCTTTTATCCTTAGATGAAAAAAATTTGCCCCATGTTGGGTGTTGTCTCTTCCATGATGACAGTGACCCCATGGATACAGTGCAAGGGCTCACTGAATGCCGCGAGTAGAAAAATGCTCTAAATCACATGTTGTGGCCTTTACAGCCGTAACATATGATAGATATCAAACCAGTTTAAGATCTGCTGAAGAGTTTCGACTTACCTGTTAGACACCAACAGGACACCAAATGGCTGAATGTATTTAGGAGGAAATGTGTTCCATGTTAGAGTTCCGGGAACTTGTCGAATCAGGGCTGAAATGCACTGAAATCTCTCTCAGGCGCTCCTTTAATTTGTGATCCATGTGTACACTGAGGAGAGTGTTTGTGTACCTCTACAGTGCAGCGTGACTTACTCTTGATTCTCATACATTCTTGTTTTGTAGTTTCAATATTCTCCGACTTAGGTTATTAATTTGTTGTTAATTAACAATTATGTGGAAAATGTAGAGCAGATGGTGAACCATAGATTTGAGCTTCCACCTGAGTGCTGCGTTTTGGCTGAGAGACAGAGAGAGACCTTTCCTCTTAGGACCAACCCATATCAAGCAATATTCCATAATTATCATATAAGATAAATTACTAATATACCTTTCAATAAAGAGCAAAAAGACAGAATTCTCCACAGATACATAACCAATAAATAATATATAGATTTCTTATAATGCTTTAGTAAATATACTGTAAACAGATCTCTTGAACACAGTCAGGTTATTGCTACTTTCTTTGAAAGAAGAAGGCTTGCAGCAGCTTGTGGTACATTAGTCAGAAAGGGTGTGGTTCTGACAAAGCTGAGTAACAGTAGCAGCACTGGAACCTGTTCATCGGATGGCCAAGGAATAAGAGTTGCATGAATTTCCCAACATGCTTATTGTAACGAGTGTGTAAAGTACTGATGTGTCCTGTTTATAGGTTGGTATTGGTTTAAAATGCAGCAGCACCAAGATCTAAAATGCCTAATGGAAAATGACATGGTGTGGTGGAGTGGTTAGTACAGTCTCCTCACAGCGAGAAGGCTCTTGGTGTGAACCTTGATTTGGACCTTTCTGTGTGGAGCTCCTCTGGGTACTCCTGCTTCCTTCAGAGTTAGGTTAATTGGTCATTCTAAATTGGCCGAGGATGTGAGGCAGATCAAGTTTTTGGAGTGTACAGAATAAAATGCTAAATGACTGTATAGTTAAAATGTGATTTGCAGTCTGAAGTGATTTGAGTAGTTGGTAAGAAGAGAAAATGTTATATAAAGAGTGATTTGGCAGCTTTCAGGGTGTTTCTATGGTTTTATAGTAAATGGCTAATAAGCCTATTAGAACAAAGTCTTGCGTTCTCTTCTTTGTCTTTTTCCCTCAATTTCTTCCTGCCTTTTATTTTCCTCCAGTTTTCTGACCTGGAGAAGGCTATCGACACACTGGTCACCCAGTTCCACTCTGCTTCAGCTGACAAAAGTCCAACGCTGAAAACTGATGAATTCAAAAATCTTTTGTCCTCCCAGATGCCCAACCTGATGAAGGTAAATGCACTGTCAGCCTCCTTGTGCTTCTCTCTCAGCTGGGCCTGCAGTTATCTGCAGCAGATGGGTGTGGCCGCACCCCTAACCTTATATAGTTTGCACAAAAACTAACAGGAACGTGCTTACAACAGACTTATACAAGCCTAATCCACACACAGGCAGACACACACACACAAAGCGTAATCCCCTTGAAGACATGCACTCCTTTCAATTAATCTACCGTACGTTTCTAAGCCAGTCTTACTAGATCCTGTAAGATTTACAAGTAAATTTCAACACAGTAAGGTTAATGGATAGGCATGAACAAGATTTAAAGTCAAAGTAATACTTAAAAAGCACGATGTACACTTCATGGCCACTTTATTACGGACACATTAGGTGTTCAGCTGCTCATTAAGGCAACTAGCTAATTAGCCTATCCCATATGGCAGCAACTCCATGCATTTAGGCATTCAGACATTGTCGAGAGTGTCTGCTGAAGTTCCTACCAAGCATCAAAATGGGGAAGAAAGGTGGCTACAGTGACTTTGAATGTGGCATGATTATTGGTCCCAGATGGCTGTTCTGGGATTTTCCCACATGACCATCTCTAGGGTTTACAGAGAATGGTCCCAAAAAGGGTTCAAAAATATGCAGTAAGTAGCAGATCTCTGGGCCCAAATGCATTGTTGATGCCAGAGGTCGTAGGAGAAAGGTCAGACTGCTTCGAGCTGATAGGAAGGCAACAGTAACTCAGATAACCACTCATTACATCTATGAACCTATGAATGCACAACCTTGAAGCAGACAGGGTACAGCAGCAGAAGACCATCCCTAGTGCCACTCCTGTCAGCAAAGAACAGGAAACCCAGGCTTGCAAAGCCTCACCAAAATTGAACAGCAAAATTGGAAAAACATCGCCTGGCCTGATGAGTCTCGATTTCTGCTCCAACATTTAGATGGTAGGGTCAGAATTTGGCATAAACAACAAGAAAGCATGGATCTACCCTGCCTTGTATCAGTGATTCGGGCTGTTGGTGTGATGGTGCGGGGGATATTTTCTTGACACACTTTTTGCCCCTTAGAACCAATTGCTCGTAGTTTAAATGCCACACCCTATTTGAGTATTGTTGCTGACTATGTTCATCCCTTTATGATCACATTTTGCCCATCTACTGGTGGCTGTAAATGGGCTCAAATGATAAAGCTCAAATGATCTCAGACTGGTTTCTTGAACATGACAGTGTGTGTACTCAAATGGACTCCAAAGTCACCGCATTGCAATCCAATAGAGCACTTCTGGGATGTGGTGAAACAGGAGATTTGCATCATGGATGTGCATCCGATAAATCTGCAGCAACTTCACGATGATTTCAATACAGACCAAAGTCTTTGAGGAATGTTTCGGGTACATTGCTGACACAAAGAATTCAGGCAGTCATGAAGGCAAAAGGGTAGTATGATAAAGGTATACCTAATAAAGTGACCAAGTGAGTGTAAGTACAGGACTAACATACCAATATGGTAAATCAGTTAGCTTCCCAACAGAGTCCTGGAGTTTAAAAAATGTCTCTTAGTTGTTGTAATGAATGAAGACACAGATGTCTAAGTATTAACGATGATGAGATTATCTTAGATTTCTAAACACATTCTGCTGCTGCCACTTAAATGACCAGCATTCTGGTTTATTCTGGGATTTGTGTGTTCCCTAATTTAATACCTCATATCTCATTTGATGAGTTGTTTTTTGCAGAACCCAAACACGTGTTTTACTGAGCCAGCATGACTGCATGCAGACTTGAAAAATATGGAATGTTGCATGCATCTGACAAACTGTAAAACAAACATCGCACCTTTTTAATATAATCTTAGACAAAATTTGCACAAAGCTCCATGGAGTGAAAACAAAAAGCAAAAAGAACAGCCGTATTTAAGGCTGCATTCTGTATGCCTGCAAAACAAATCCCGAAAGAGCCCCCAAGAGATGCGGAGTAAATTCAGAGTAAGTTTTGTGTGATTATTTGTGTGATTTTATTATTTAATTTGATTTAGTTTAATTTTCAACATTCTTCAGTGTGAGGATATGCTGTTTTGTGTCATTCAAAACAGGATATTTGAAACCATTACCCTTTTCTCTGTATCTGCCTAGTTTATTTATACAGAAAAACTGAGACGCCGCAGGTGGGGATTTATTTTTCTCTATGAAATGGTAGTTTCAGTAGAAACTGTAAGATGTGACACTGAAGTGAGTTAACTGCCAACGTTTTACGCAGGGTAACATCATTAAAGATCAGTCTCACAGGTTAAGAAACAGACGGAGTGACGTGGTCAGATAAATGGGTTAGAAAAAGTATTATGATCTAAACAGTAGTTCCACAGGGTTCTATGCTGGGACCAATTCTAGAGTATTTACATTCTACGTGCTTCCCTTTGGCAGTATTGTTAGAGAAAATAACATCCATTTTCATTGCTGTGCAGGTGATACCCAGCTTTACATGTCCATGAATCCACATGATGCAAATCAGTGAGTTAAACTATAGGCGTGAAGGCCCGGATGACCTCTCATTTCATACTTCTAAATTCAGATAAAACTGAAGTTATTGTACTCGGCCCTAAAAATCTTAGAAACATGGTGTCTAACCGGATACTTACTCTGGATGGCATTACTTTGGCCTCCAGCAGCACTCTGAAGAATCTTGGAGTCATTTTTTGATCAGGATATGTCCTTCAATGCACACATTATGCAAACATGAAGGACTGTCTTCACTCATTTGTGCACTATCGCTAAAATTAGAAACATTTTGTCTGAGAGTGATGGTGAAAGGCTAGTTCATGCATTTATTACTTCTAGGCTGGATTATTGTAATTCATTATTATGAGGACACTCTACAAATTCCCTGCAAAGTCTTCAATTGATCTAGATAACTTACAGGAATCCTAGGGAGAGCATATTTCTCCCATATTGGCTTCTCTTCATTGGCTCCCTGTTAAATCCACAATTTAATTTAAAATTCTTCTCCCCACATACGAGGTCTTGCATAAACAGGCCCTGTCATATCTAAAAGGTTTCGTAATACCATATTATCTTAATAAATGGTAAATGGACTGGTTCTTGTATAGCTCTTTTTTGGGTCTACCTGAGCACTCAAAGCACTTTATACAGCATGTCTTCATTCACCAATCCATACAAGCACTTTTTTTCTACACCTAAGTGCTTTCTAACGCACAGTCACACTCCAGTGAACACACTGAAGAGCAACTTGGGCTCCGGTATCTTGCCCAAGGATGCTTTGGCACACAGAGTGGAGCAGCCAGGGATCAAACCACCAACCCTCCAATTAGCATTAGCGCTACCTAGTGAGCTACTGCCTGCAATCTGAGCACCTTGCCCTCAGACTTACTTTTGATTCCAAGAGTTTCTAAAAGTAGAATGAGAAGCAGCCTTCAGCTATAAGGCCCCTTTCCTATAGAACCAATTCCCAGTTCTCTCCTATTGTGTGCCTTTTTGTCCTCTCTCTCTGCTCTCTTCTCATTCCCCTCACCCCCAACCGCCCGTGGCAGATGGCTGCCCCTCCCTGAGCCTGGATCTGCTGGAGGTTTCTTCCTGTTAAAAGGGAGTTTGTCCTTCCCCCTGTCACCAGGTGTTTGTGAGGCATCATCTGATTGTTGGAGTTTTCTTTTTAATATTGTAGGGTCTTCACCCTAAAATGTATAGTGCCCTGAGGTGACTATTGTTATGAATTGACGCTATGTGAAAAAGACTGAATAGAATTCATTTAAAATGAGTTAAACTGCTCATTGTGAACATTTATTAGTGATATTTCAGGTGCTTTCTTTTAGTTTGATCTATAAATAAAACAATTTAGGTCACTAAAAATATTAATATACTCAGCCATGGCAAATGAACTGGCTTAGCGACCACTCAGCGCTCTTCACGCTATAGGCCACATTAACATATTCACATTCTTAGCCCTGAATTATGCTTCTGCATAGAGTCTTTGTGGGGCTCCTCTGAACCCTGTTTGATAATCACAATCCTTGCGGGCCACGTCGACCCACCATGTAGTAACATTTCTCAAGAGATGTGCGTCAGGTTACGTCGTAGGTTACCGCGTAGGGTTCAGAGGGGATTTCCGGTTACGTGTGTAAGCCTCGCAAAGATCGCACGCAGAAGCGTAATTCAGCCTTTACAATGCAGACACTCTGAGTGCACAAACAGAAACACATTGGCGGATGCAGTAGGAACATTTTGGCATTCAGTATCTCCACCAAGTCTTGTCAAAAATGTCTTAAGTTGCACTGATTTTTGTTCTGGACAGAATTCTGTTGTCTGAGTGCTCCCTGTTTCTTGCCTGATCTGATTTGTTTTTATTAATGTCATCATTGATTTAACCATATTCCCAAATATAAAACATTAAACTTGGCTAACTTAGCCGCTTTGTAACGATGAACTTTTCTTGTCAAAGTAAAGTTTGGCTTATGTGCCTCCGTTTTAATAGTGAGTTGTTTTGGCATGTTTCCACAGGGGGTCGGCACAGACCAGGCATTTGGTACGATCCTGCGGAAGATTGGTGTACATGACGGCGAGGGCATCTCTTTCAAGCAATTCTGGGGTTTAATCCAGTCAGTAGCCACTGAGCAGTTTGGGCGCCTTAGTGGTCAGAAGGGCTCCTCATGCAGCTGTATTCTCCTGTGAAGAGCAGGCTCTCGGCCCAACACTTTGTAGCTGGAAATCTAACTCAGCAGAGTAACAAATGCACATCACTCTCATAAAAAGTTGTCAAACAGAATATATAAAGGTACAAAATCCTTTCTG
Source organism: Australoheros facetus (assembly GCA_030220045.1). NCBI lineage: Eukaryota > Metazoa > Chordata > Actinopteri > Cichliformes > Cichlidae > Australoheros > Australoheros facetus. Next base: position 9,484 of record JASGAU010395779.1, read on the forward strand.
TTTCTATCCTTTCTTGACTAAAATGTTACAGTTTTAAAATTCTACTGGCTTCATTTTCACCAGATCAATTCAGGCTAGTTTAACTTTAAATTCAGAGTATTGTGCTTTTAAAGGTTCAAACCAAAATGTCATCCAATTTTAAAAAAATACTCAATTTCTTCATTTGTATGAAGTTATTTCATTTCTCATACTGCACATGTAAGAAGTGGCTGAAGCTTATGTTATTAGACACCACCATCTGATTGGTGGCTGGCTGTCCTGTCTTTGTATTGCTTCAAGATGCACACCCTGTTTTGTTCTTTGGCTGTTTGCTCCCAAAAATGTCCTAGACATCGTATACCTATAAATCTTAACAAGACCTTTACTTTGCATAGAAAAACATGCACGGAGCTGAGAAAGCTGGTGTGTTTGAGAAAGCGCTGTTATCAGGGGCAGAGTTAATAACTTCCATCTCATAACTGTTTCTCCAGTTTGTCACGTTTTCCATTTGTGACGGCGTTAGGTGTTTTTAAAAAGGTCAAAATTACAACACTAATAGGAAGATGAATCGTCCACTGTTACGGTATTTTCAACTTGACGTGTAATTTTTTAATCGTTTTAAAATGGTTTGCTCGATGAAACCAAATAAAGTAAAACATAATTTACCATTTTAGAAAAAGGAACAAAAACAAGCCCCATCCCTGACTTACTGAACAAGGGTCACTGCTTTATTGTTGACCACATACATGTCAGGTGTTACAGAACTATAATGTGGTCAACTTTACATAAACTAGAATTTAAATGAGGCCATTAGAAATATTCAGCAGAAATGTGTTTAAATAGAATTTGTTTCCTGGTTTGCAGAGAGCTGACTCTGAGGTAAATTGTTTCCCAGTAACAAAACATGTGGTTTGTATTATTTCTAATAGGATATTATGCCTTGTAGTCCCTTTATTCTTGAATGCATTGCCTCTGATGCTGATTTCTATGTATTTATATTTTGTAATTCTCTGTATTCTGACCTTTGTGACATCATAAGAAGTGATTTAAGGAACATTTTAATAAATGACTTTCCCAATATTGCGTGTTGTTAGTGTTGCTTTGTTGATTTAAAAAAAAAATCTTTTGATTTAAGTAGTTTATATGAAAATTGGTATTATATGATGCTGTTAAATGATTAAATAAAAAAATGCTTAAATAAGAAATGAATTATAGAAAATTGTATTTTCCATTTTCAGATTTATTTTATATAATCGCACACATTACACAAAGCTCTGCTGTACTGTTTTAATGCTTTAATATTAATCAAGAATTTTTCCAGCTAGTAAATATATAAGTGAAAGGGTAGTAGATTATGCAGCATATTTCCCCAGTGTTATGTTGTAGCATCACCCAGAATACAATATTTTCTGCACAGAAGATTATTGTAGGTAACTATACAATGAAAACAATGGAATGACCAACAGTAAATGTTACACTATTATTATTATGGATTCATATTCCCATAGAAAGTGGGCGCACATCCTCTTTTGAGTTTCTTTCCCTCAGGTGTACCTCGAAAGAACTCGAGATAAGATGAAAATGCATACTTATTCATGACTTTGACCCTCCCAAAGATGTCCAGCTCTGTTTGCTCATCATGGTTAACAGCATTCATAATCTGTTTTGACTTAATGTACAAAGCATTTTCCTTTCCAACAACTTGATCTAACCAAATCTGTATGTTCTGTGGTGCCATTTCGTAGTTGTCAACACTGCAGCCATAAAACCCTCGTTTCTCACGTTCAGGCCAGGGCTGATCAGTCACCATGGGATGGTCGTCCTTCACAAATGCTGTGCACAGGGGGCTATCACTTCCTCGTGAGTGACCTACTTCACAACCGATGACAGTCATGAGGAAAAGTGAGAAGGTTCTGAAGTTGCGCACTGATGCTGAAAACACTGCTGCCATAAAATAATGGCCCCACCTCTCGCAGTTGTAGTTGCACTGCTGAAACTGGAATGTTTGGCGACAGAAATCATTGAATTTTGATGGTTTGAGACCCTGTCTCAGCTCCTCCAGGGAGGACTCATCCTGTTGATCCTTAAAATTCTGACGGAACTTTTGAATTTCCACTAGATCGCCAGCATTCATGAACTTTCCCGCTAGACTTACATTAAGACTTTTCCCATTTACTTTGTAAATGCATTCATTGAGAACATAGTAAATATCTGATGAGATTTCCTCTCTGGCATTGTACCGTATCTCCACAAGCAGATGCTGAATGTTCACAATATGCTTTAGGATAATGTTGTCTTGTCCTGTCGCTGGCTCTTCTACCCAAATTGCTTTCAGGTGTCTTGAATCATCTGAGATATAATCAGGAGCACGCCTTCTTTCATTCTCCTCAAAAAACAAGCTCCAAGTAAGCCCCTCCAGGCAATCAATAGAAGGATACTTTTTGCGCAGTTCCATTGGAACAAACATTTGAGGGTGGTTTGGCCACTGCAGTGTCTGCAGATACAAAATAGTTCCTTTATAATTTTGGAACGCTGGCCCTGCACAGCCCAGTTCCTTTTTCATCAGCAGGTCACCTCTTGGGTTTAGTTCAGCTATAACTGCACTGATGTGCTCATGGGACCTCCAGATACCGTTAGCTCTAGTCAGTATCTCTCCGTTAGAATTAACTGACAGGAACGTGTTGTATAGGTACAGCTTTGTTTCCACGCTGAAAGACCGGAGAACTTGTAGGAACTGCAACATGAAGTGTTGGTCAGTTCCAGCATTGCAGCTTATGAGGCTGATGGTGCCGAGATGACCAATGTTTCTTTCAGTTTTTAGGGTGAGAACAAATCTGGCAAGTTCCTTTGGGCCGTAACCAGCTAGTTGGACTGCTCCGGTGGTGCTTTTACTGCCATGACCAACCAGGACAATGTCATGATGTCTAGTAGGAAACAAATTACTTCCGTGCAGAATGTGCAGTGCCCTCTTGTGGTACATTAGAAGATTTGATGAAGTGGGGTGCTTCTTAAATAGGTAAGTGGCTGACTCAATCACCGCAGGGTCTTCTTCCATAATTACTATAGTTTGATGGCTGTATGTAGTGTCATTTTCCCTGAGGGTTATATGATCATTGTTAGACATAAATTCTGCCTCAAATGGTTCACTGAATCTGAATTTATAACTTTTTGAATGAGTCAAATAAACTGGAATTATCTCATTTATCACATATGAACAAACACAAGCAGGTACTGACCAGTTAAAAAAAAAAAAAACACCATATGAAAAGCATTACTATGGCTATTAGTTATTCTCTGACACTATGTTGCCAAAAGGTTATGTAACCACAAATCTATATTTCCACTGATACAAAATCAAGATGACCAACATGCCCACTTTAAATAGAAGTCATTTGTCCCATAATGGTCTTTCCAATTTCTCTGCATTGCATTATCATTTTTTTATTATTAGAATTATTAACATTATTATTTTTTTAAGTATTGCTTAAATCAAGTCTACAGCCACATCAGTGGTCCTCTGGGTCTGTGCTGTGGCACAGTGGAGCCCTCACTGGGTGTTACATGTAATAGTTTGTCTTCATGATTTTAAACTGGTGAACATAAATATATTTTTGAATAAGGTATTCTTAATGTAATTTTTCATAAATATAGAACTCCTCTATAGAGGATAGAAATTGGTGTTCTTTGTTTTCATTCTTTCTCAGTGACATTGAATCTACCAATATGCCGTGTTTATTCCCTGCTCGGCTTAATCTAGTGTTAAAAACAGCGGTCTGTTACATCATGTGGTCGTTTACCTGTTTCCTGGAATATAGGTGAATTGGTTCATCTGAACATTCCAATCTGTAATGACAATAAAAAACAAGCAATAAATCTAATGTCTGGATTCACTGTTTGAAAATTATTGGAGATCAAAAGGACCTGCTGTGTGGATATCAGCATTACAAATATCAATAGTTTGGCTGTAGTTTATGCACTTTTACTGGACAAAGAAAATGGTGCAGTAGACTTTGAGATATATGTTATAGCATCATTGATATACTATAACATTTCCATGGACAAATAAACGTTATTTTAAAAAGACAATAAATTGCAATACATGTTTACATAAAAAAATATAATCATCTTACCGACATTTATTCCTGCTGCCAAAGACAGCTGAACAATAACCCAAAATCCACTGAGTTTCAACATGGCTTTGATGGTCTGTGCAGAGCAGCCAAACCGAATATCACTGTGAATTCAGCAGGCGGAGGAGCTTCAGGTCATATCTCTGCCCACATTTGGTTAGATAGGAATGTAAATGACAAAACTGCATCTGGCCACACAGTTCATCAGTTAAACATTATGAAACTACAAGTTACTTCACTGTTTAAATGTGTACACTAGCATGCTCTTTCTGCTGTTTCTATCATTCATAACTGGCTAAATTTCCTGATTCGCGCATGCAAATGTTCTAAATGAAGATCTGTGTTTTGCTCCAGCAGACAGCTTCACCTTTCCCTTTCAAAATGGCAAATAAGCTATTTACAAAGTGTATTACAGTTAAAATATATCTGTCATGTAACGGCAGGATGTGGACCCAGATGCATCAATCAGGAGACCGAACGTGAACTCAAAACTCAGCTTTGTCACTGGCACATCATGGCACACAAACCAAAGCATATGCTAAACAAAGTTGGCCCAAATTGAGAGACGCACTACCAAGAGGGAGGACACAATAAAGAAAAGAGCGAGATTCCAAGGGTAAAACACAGAGACATGACCAGGACAAAGTGGACATGAAAGGGAATTAACACCATCAAACAAGGTGGTCTTTGGTATTTAGCGGTCGATGATTCCTGAGGGTAACAGTTGATGGCATTTTTGACTGTTGACTCTTTGTATCCAAACGCTTCAGAGCTGGCTTTCTAACCTTTTCCGGTGTGCTAACGGCCAACAGCTCTTTTTCTGAGGACCTCAGAAATCTCCTTTTTTGTGCCACAAATCACTAATTAATTAGGTTCTCCTTCGGAATTATAAATTGAATGGTGTTTTGAATCCTGGTTATTTTCATGTAGGAATACACTAATTTACCAAAAGTATTCCCTTGTCTGCCTTCACACGCATATGAACTTGAGTAAAATCCCATTCTTAATCATTTTAATCCACCCTTTCCAGCTATAACAGCTTCAACTCTTTTGTGAAGACTTTCCACAAGGTTTAGGAGTGTGTTTATGGGAATCTTTGACAATTCTTCCACAAGCACATTTGTGAGGTCAGACATTGATGTTGGCCAAGAAGGCCAGGACTCTGTACAGGCCAGTAAAGTTCTTCAGTTTTATTTATATAGTGCCAAATCACAACAGTCGCCTTAAGGTGCTTTATATTGTAAGGTAAAGACCCTACAATAATTACAGAGAAAACCCAACAGTCAAAACGACCCCCTATGAGCAGCACTTTGCAACAGTGGAAAGGAAAAACTCCCTTTTAACAGGAAGAAACCTCCGGCAGAACCAGGCTCAGGGAGGGGCAGTCATCTGCTGTCACCAGTTGGGGCTGAGGGGAGAGAGACAGGACAAAAGACGTGCTGTGGAAGAAACCAGAGATTAATAATAACTAATGATTAAATGCAGAGTGGTGTATAAACAGAGTAAAAAGTGGTGAATGAAAAGAAACACTCAGTGCATCATGGGAACGCCTCAGCAGCCTAGGGCTTTTGCAGCATAACTATTATAATTATTTGTGTGAGCAGGATCTGGTGTGCCACGGCTGCTGATGAACTTCCATCACTATCAGTGAACTGTTTTGGCTAGAAGCTGGCATCTGGCTCATCTTGAGCACCGTAACCAGATGATTTTTTTTAACCTAACTACTCCATGATGTGTGTTTGTTTCCTTTTTCTGGGGACTGATAGTACCGGCGGCGCCAGTGTGGCTGCGGCTGCGGACACCCATCTCCCTATGTTAGTCTTGTCTGTTTTTCTCTGGATGGTTGTTCTGAATTAAATTTCATAATATTATGACAGAATGACATTATATAATTCGTTGTATGATGATTAATTTTGTTGTATGTATAATGACAAAGTTTTTATTCTATTCTAAGGGATGGTTCAGGGTCACTTGATCCAGCCCCAACTATAAGCTTTATCAAAAAGGAAAGTTTTAAGCCTAATCTTAAAATTGGAGATGTTATTTTAAAATTGTTGTCTCTTAAAAATAGAGACACCAAACTCACTCATCCATGTCTTTATCGACCTGCTTTGCACACTGGTGTGCAGTCATGTTGGAAAAGGAAGGGTTCCAAATTGTTCCCACAAAGTTGGAAGCATGAAATTGTCCAAAATGTCTTGGTATGCTGAAGGATTAAGAGTTCCTTTCACAGGAACTGAGGGACCTGAATAACAACCCCACAC
>JASGAU010395785.1:0-15473 GCA_030220045.1 Australoheros facetus
TATGAAGGCTAGCCGCTCACTTCCGGCCTTTGCGGTCTACGTGGGCTGCGAAGGGGTCGGGGCCGGGTCCTTCGAAGGATGCGGCTCCTGAATTTGGACATTGTGCGTCGATATAATCTGTATGCCTGGAACTCCTGCACTGAGAAACGTTCCACGGTGCAAAGTGCGATTAAAATGCGTTAACATTTTTAATTCGTTATTTTTCCCGTAATTAATTAATCGAAATTAACGCGTTAAAGTCCCACCCCTAGTTTGGATACAATACATTCAACACATCCTTTTTGTTTTTTTAAACAAAATCATTCAGGGTGTCAGCACGTTACATTTAAGACATTTCAAGTGAAGATCAAACTTGTAAGGTTTAAAAAACAAAAAAACAATAATAATATGTACAAAAATATAAAAATATTCAAGTAAATCTTCTAGTCAATTCAAAATGATCACCAAGTTAAGTCTACCATTTGGTTAACTTTAAGAATTTTGTTCAGTAATGTGAAAAGCAGAATTTAATATTGTGTTTCAGAATTGCAATAATGGGAAATTATTTAGGACATTCAACTTCCAACACTGTCTATCCAGTCAATCACCTTCTTAAGTGTACTCTATTCTCAGGCCATATATCACCAAACATGTATTTTCCTCATTGCTCTGGACCAATGAGCAGGCTGGCTAACAAGACCTTCATCATCACCATCAACAGTTTTCACCAGTGGAAGAATGGCAGCTTGCTTGGACTAAACTGACCCTCCTGCCAGGCCTAAGCACTGGGGACATTGTTTGGCATTATCAGCCATTAAACTAGCTAATGTATCTTATCAGCCCATTACTGTTTTCATACACACAGAAAAACAGCCTGAAAGGGTAAATGGACTAGTTCTTATATAGCACTTTTCTACTCTGAGTACTCAAAGCGCTTTATACAACATGTTTGCATTTACCCATTCACACCCATTCATACAAGCACTTCCTTCTGCAGCTAAGTGCTTGTTATCTAACATTCACACACACATTCATACTCCGACAGCTGCATCGAACCACCAACCTTCCGATTAGTAGATGACCTGCTCTACCTCCTGAGCCACAGCCACCCCAACGATAGAAAACAATGTTAGCGATGCAGTCAATCTAAATATGTAAATGGGGGGGGGGGGCAAAAACAACTGCATTATGTTCTCAAACTTCTCACGGAGACATGTCTAAAAGTGAGAAGTAGCACCACAGTAAATGACAGTGCTGCACATCTAAAATAACAAATACGACAAAAATCACAGAGTTTAGGAAACCTGAGTACAACACCACATACTCAAAACTCATTCTGATTTAAAAACCAAAGAAAATGGGTTTTCAAACACTGCTGTTCAGTGGGTAGGTGGGGCCCTGATTTTTTTCCCCCCTTTTTCTTTAATGTGGAAATATGAACCATCTCTGCTGTCTGCCTGACACTTCTCTCACTAACAGCAGTGATCACCACGCTTCACTTCACTGTTGATAACTTCCTGCTGCCAGATCTTGCCACTTTTCATAGCCTACTAGCTGACTTTTCATTTCCAAAAATGACAGAGCCCAAACTCTAGGGACAGCAGTAATGATGTTCTGCTCTCCTGGCACAGGGCTCTATCGCCTGCTGTGTTCGTGAGCAAGCAGCGACGCTTTAGCGAGCGGAAAACAGCAGTTGTGCACAGCAAGAGGGGAAAAAACTAAACAGTATAATAGATGCACATACCCACTGTGATGTTGCCTGTTGGTTTGTGGAGTCCCATTTGAAAGTCTCGAGATGAGTGTTTTCACCCTCGCTGTCTTGTTTTGACTGATATGACTGTGGATTGACAGGTCGTTTGCTAACGANTCGTTAACCTGTAAGCATACCCTGGGTAATCCTCCTTTTTGACATTTAAGATGACCAACATTTACAAGTTACACTTAATGTTTTACTCATCATGACCAAAAACGGGCCAAGGATCAGAAGTCTTTTTTGCAACCACAGGTATCGCCCCCCGGTGGCCATTAAAAAGAATACCAGTTTGAGAAACTTCTGCTTTGGCGTCACTTTTCAGGCCCCAAAGGTTTGTGCATCATTTTATAACATCTATGGCAACTCCCCCTGCTGCTCCTAACTTTCTATCTCAGTGATCGTGTTACATGAAAACTTAGTATTGCATTTAACTAATCTGCATGGTGATTTTGTCGTAGTTATTTACATTTTTTTCCCCCACAAATGCACACAAATGAAATGATAAATTACTCCATAAATAATACAAGTTCTTTCTGTTACAGCATTTGTGTTACTTTTGCTGTTTTAGGGGGCAGGAGGTCTTGATAGGACTGGTGCTGGGCGGGGGAAACAGAGAGTAGGAGATCACATTATCACTTCACGGTGGTGAGCTGTGTGCGAGGAGCTGTCAGGTCTGATCACAATCGAACTCTCAACACCTCTGTTTAATGGACATTCCCAACAGTGAAGCATCAAAGGGACGGGCCTGCTCAACCACATGGAGAGGACGGGCTCCACGCCATCATAACACAGATGACTGGACAATCTGACTAGAGGCCAAGTATTGCTTTAAATTAAACAAACAAACAAAAAAAAAAAAACATACTAGGGATTTGCAGTTTAAGATAGAAAATTACATAATTTGGGGAGGCTGACCATGACTGTGGATGAGGTAACTGTGGAGTGGTAGAAACACACAGAGTTACAGCACGATTTTTCTCCTTAAGTACTGGATTGGATATCAGTCCTGATCCTGACTTGAAAAGCTGGTTCCGATAACAGTGACAACCAATTGCTCTACAGCCTATCCACTCAATTCCACACCACACATTAACAAAAGTGCACTGGCTGCTAACGGGAGTGCTAACGTAGCTTGGAGGAAGCCGACAGCAAAGCGACAGCAGGCTGGAGGCGTTTCACACGAGCTACAACAGCAGTTTTCATTTGTAGGTTTGAAATAGTTTTCAATTTAACCGCAAACTGTGGTCAAATGTGCCGACACGTCTCAAAGGCTCCGATGATGCTTTCACTGCTGCTGAGGGTTATGGCGTCTAAAGTGGGAATACACACACTAGACAAACACTAGTGGGCAGCAGAAATACAAGCCTGCTAAACTTTTTTTTTTTTTTTTTTAACATATATCAGTTGACTGTTGGTCTTATGCAGCCCCCCCGGCACATCTCTCTCTCTCTTTGTCTGATAATAAGTTTTAAACTAGCAAAGTGTAAAGTAAGACAGACGACTCCCTGCTAACCACCGTGATTCTGCAGTATTTTATTCTGCTAATGAATGGCTTTATGTTGGTCTTGTCTGAAACATTTCAGTGACATTTTGTTTAGTGAAGAATGTGACTAATGGTTTAAAATGGCTCTTAGACACACACACACACACACACACACACACACACACGCACACAACTGTATGGACAACGTTTGACCTCGGTTAAATTGGTTACCTTGCAGATTAAATTTTAATCATTTTCTGACCTGTAGACTAGCTGACTAGTCTGATTTCTTTCCTTCATCAACTAGTAAATTAAAGCTTTGGTTCTCCTTGGTGGACGGTCATGTGAACTGCAATTTCGACAGCTTCTTGTCCTGCTGTGGTCTCCTCCTAAACAGTAAGTGTTGCTACTGTGAAAAATGCACTAGGTTAAAGGTGGAACAAAGCCTCCCACCATTCCACTTGTCAACCTTTTACATAAAACAGAATAATAACTAAATCCCCTGACCTCTAAGAGACTACGTAAAAGGGACTCGCGATAGTTCAAATCGAACAGTACAAAGGAGCCTTTAACCTTCATGCCCCAGCATTTCCAAAGTGACACTCCTCTCTCCCCTGATATAAAAAAAAACAAAACTAACTGGCAACCTTCAGCTCTCAAAACAGTTACATAACACTGCTGACTTAAAGACCAGCAATCAAGCCAGTTTAAATGAAATCCCATTTTTTTGCTGTGTTTGCAAGACTATTTAATTTAGTTAGCTGTCAATTTTCATCCAGCCATTTTCTGTGCATTTTATTCAATTCAGGCTACACACTTCAACTTTCAACAGGATAATTAAACAGCAAAAAAACGGGAAGAAGTCCATGCTATAGTCACACTGACACACTACAACCAAGATCAGATAGCTCTATAAGCCGATATCAAACTCTTACAATCACAGCCTCTCGCAGTTGCTCTGAGCTAGCAGTGGATAATCTTAACCAGAAACAGGCACTTTTTACAGGTTAACTGTCAACCAATCAAACGCATTTGCTGCTGTCATTTGGAACGTGCACACGGTTTAAGGACGCTGACGTGCCAAGCATTGTTGCACCAGAGCAGCTGTGACCCTCTACTGCCCCCCGAGTGCTCGCAGGGTGTTTGCAGCACTGTTTCTGCTGCTGGCCTGCTCTTTTTGCCAGCTCAAAAACAAACGCAGTAGAAAAAAAAAAGATAAAAAAATCTAACAGATAATATCACTCTACAAGGAGACAAACGCACAAGGTCATCATCAACACGCAACTTCTTTCCAGCCTACCTGAGTAATCTACAATGATTTTTTGTAAGAGAAAAAGGCTAACAGGTGTCAGGATCAAAGCTGTGTGTTCATGTACAGTAACAATTCCTGTACGCTGGTAACAGAATCTACACATAAATCAAGACTGAGACGTTTGTCACTTCACTCTTATGAATAACAGAGGCTGTTGTGTATCCCTGAAAAATATAGATACAAATAAATACAACTTTTTGTTGGCTGTGTTGCGTTACACATATGTAGAGTCATGCAAGCTCACCTTCCAGTAGTCCGACTGTAAACTGAAGTACCTCTGGTATGCAGATAATGCTAAGTACAAGAACATGTAACAGACAGAGGGACAGAGTCAGCAGGAGGTAAACCATTAGTTACAATTGTTAATAGCTGAACATGTTTAGTTCTGCTACACAAACTCTTCCCAGAAGGAAAACACAAACTGCCTAATCAGAATACTTCAGTCAGCATTTTTTAAGCAGAGTAACGAAACAAGAGTCTAAAATAACTCATAGTGGATCCTAGGATGGAGATTTAGGAGGAAAAAGAGACGCTGTTCTCTCACCTTTTGGATAGTCCTCTAGCAGAAGGTTGAAGTGGCCGAGCTGGCAGAAAATGTCAGGGTCCACTTTCCCCTCTGCTTTCAGGATGAGGGCATCATAGCAGCTAACAGCCTAAATAAAGAGCAATAGTAGTGAAGCGTTAAAAGGGCGCAATGGAGAACACGGAGTTAGACATTTGGCTTGTCCAATGCATATTACACAGAAATGATCAGGCTATAAAGGGCTGATATGGCCAAACAAATTTTGATAACTTGTCCTTAATGCTTAGACTCACATACTACCAAATGGGTGTATTTTTCAATCCTTCTAGACCCGTTTTGCATAGTCCCAGCTCTGTGCCCAAATATGGACCTGGAAAGTCAGTATTTAAACAACGGATAAACAAATTACGTGCGATAGCCCGTGCTGCGGTCGCTAGGGAGAAATGAACAGTGAGTACGACTGTGTGCACACATGGGAGGGTGAAATAAAGGTGGTAAAACAACTCTGTCAGATCACTGGAGAAACTGAATTTATAAGAATTAAACAGGGCGGTTTGGATTTGGACAGAATCACTTTCAGCTGCTCAATAATGGCAAAAACCAAAACCACCAATACCAACATCACATTTATTTCCCCCACTTGCTTACTCACTGATTTGGAACCACAACATATTAACTGAACTATATTAAATGCAACTCAACTGACAAAAATAAAATGGTAAGTTAAAGAAAGATATGTGCTGGATTCATAGACAAAAAGATGAGATTAAAGCAAAAATGCTGAAGCAGAATTTGGCACAATAATTGTTTCATCTTGTTTTCATAATGGACAGAAGACAACATCCTACTTCAAAATCATTTTTACTTAACTGCTGAGCGCAAAAATAATATGGACACCAGCTACAACTCAGCAAAGAATGAACTACTGCATCAAACCAACCCATGTGGTCCCATCCAACAATGCCACTGTGTCACTTTAGGGTGACAGGATTCAGTACATTACAGCAGAAGATTGATATTTCAACCACAGGTACAGCAACAACAGTATTTATCCATTTAGCGTTTAAGCCTTCTTTACAGATGCCCGTTCTAAAACTTGGCACTACAATATTGCTGGAGCTGAAGCTGGAACCGCTGACGTCAGTGGCTTTGGGAGAGGCTACAGCAATAAAGACACCAGTGATAGGCAGAAGCAATTCACAGATTTTTCCCATCAATGCTTTCTTGCTAAGGAAATAACCCCAACTTCTGCCAGCAGAGCTACGCAAAAACTAATTATTAAAACTCTCAAAATGGGGTCTGGTTGTCTAATGGGAACCAACGCCAGCACCACGCTGGTAGAAAAGAGGTAGTAGGGGATAATGTTAGCCCAAGAACTGGAAATCAGGCTAGTAGCAGCAGGCAATACAGAATGGTTCCTTATTTTTGGCTCATGTTTTGCAGAACTTGCGATTAGCACTGTATCCTTCTGAATCCCATGCATCTCAGTATAACAGACACGTTTAAAAGGAAAGGGATCTAGAACTGGTTCCAAAAGAGAACTGGTCCACCTGAATTGCAATTCTCTAAGCTTATCAATTTCTTTTAATAACACTGGCATGTTTGATTCTGACAGCTGTACTTTGCAAAACAGCGCTAACCAACTCACTGTACACCTAAGTCACACGAAGAACTTTCATCTAATCTGTTGTTACACTGAGTTTAGACTGAGATAATTAAATGGCTGCACTGCTGCTGAAAACTTGCACTGCACTTATTTGAAATACGTGATTGCAATACCATGCCAACTAACGTCTTCTATGATCAACTCCATTGCTCTGTAAAACAGGCAACCTTTCATACATGCATACGGCATTTTCCCAAAACATTAGTCTGGTAAGCACAACTTATCTAGAGGTCTATTAAAAGCATGCCTGCATGATTCGTCACTGCACAGACAACTACACTAACTTAAAGAGTTGTATGTTATCAGAAACTGGTTTAAAATCGAGCCTGCATAAAGATTTAAACTATTGTTTTTATACTTATGAATCTGTGCCTGTGGTCCAGCAGTGTACTCTGCAGAGACAGTGTAAATCAGCATTGACAACTTCCGCACCCATTTAAGCAAACTAGACAATGACAAATTTGCTTGCTTTTAATATTTACCTGGACTGACTCAAACAGTGCATCATGCCAAAAAAAAAAAAAAAAGGAAAAAAAAAATAGGACCCCCCCCTCATATTTTAAAATGGTAGGGTCCGGAAAGAAGATAAGGAGAATTAGGCAATAGTGTAGATTCATTTAGAAAGACATAGCATTATTTAATGGGACACAACTTAAAACATTATCAACAAGAAAGACCGAACAACCAGATGCTTAAAGTTTAATGATGTTGATAGGTCTGGTTGTCCAACTATCCAGCAGATTATGAAGGCCAGCAACAGCACAAATGTGCAAACACTGAATGTGTGGCTCGGCCTCATCTGAAAGTGCACCCCGACAAAACAACGTCCCGAGCAATCCGTTGAGAAACCCAGAAGCCACATGTTGAAGACACACATCAAGCGCAGGCAGCTCAACTGTAGCAGCACAGACTGCACGAACAGGATTAATGTGCGTGCAACCAGCGCTACACAGTTAATTGCAGCCCCTGGTTTGCACATTAATCATGCATCTTCGTTATAAACCACTGGACGCCGCCGTCATTTTATCTTTTATGCGAATGGTGGTTAGCTTAGCCGCCGCTGCTAGCTAGCTAGCAAACCTCTGCTAGGTATTTTCTGCCCATCCCCGCCATCTTGCGCCAAGTCAAGCAGCCATTATTTTGCAAGCTTAAATTAATACATTTGGTTTTTGTCCCTAATGTTCTCCAGGTTATGTCGTAATAGCTATAGGTGCGAGCAGGAAGGGGGTGGAGGGGGGAGATAACCGCTAGCCGTTGCGTGCTAACACTGAGCTGACGCACAAACCAAACTCTGCCTGCCGTTACTGAGGAGGGGACGGGCGGCATAGTGCGACACAAATATTTCTGTTAACGCCTCTCGGTAAAAGTCAAGAAAGTGAGCATTTACCATGTTCTCAGGCTCACTGTGATGCTTCTGCAGATCAAATGCGAGTTAGCTAGGTAGCAAGGTGTCAAATGTTAGTCTCACCGTTTGCAACGTGTGCTTGACCACACAGCGAGTAATAAACACTGTATTATACGTTTTATTCACACATGCCTTCCGCTTCTTGTGAGTCGTTTTGCTGAAAGCGATATTTCTGTTATTCAAAGTATGTTTTTACAACAGTCAGTAACGCTATCACGTACATGGTACCTACTCTCGACTAGCGATGACACCACCAATTTGAGCAGGGTGGAGGTTCCCATCTCCCTGCAAACACACTATAGAGCAGTCTGCTAGTTTGGGAATGTTTAATACTAATAAACACAGCAGAAATGAACTGGAGTAGTTTCGCTGTGTACCTGGCAGTGTGCGTGGTGTCTGGCGTATGCACTGATCTAAAGCTGAGGGTTGGTTTGTACAGTGTGTCGCTGCTTCAGCTTCAAAGTTGGAGAAATTATGGTTTGTGTATGTCGCGGCTAGCCTTATAGTAAGAGCTGCGTTAGGAGGTCTGTACCACTTATTTCAGGTGGGATATGCACTCGTCGGTGGAGATAACGGAGAGAAGCGACTGTGATCCTATTCTGTGGCATACCTTTAACAGCAAGGCCTTCATTCTGGCGCCATCTTCTTGAAGCCTATGAAATCCAAACAGTGAACTGCAAGTAGAGGACAGACAACACAGGCGGTTCCGTGTTACTTGGGGAAGGAGGGGGTGGTGGGGGCAATTGTTGTTTCAAACTGCGCGAAGAAAATTTATTAATTGCAAAAAAAATAAGCGAATTCAACTATTCACACAATAGAGCCTCTAACCTGTCAATTCCGACCAAGCTCTCTTTCTCTTGCGCTGTTAGCTTCGGGAAGTCCTCTTCGATTTCGGTCGCTTTTCCCGACGCCATTTTCTCCTCGTCATTACCAGCAACGCCGAGACTCCGGGCAGCAGCGGAGGCAGCGGCGGTGAGCGACACTCCGCACGATTTCATGGAAAAGAACTGGGAAGATCAACGGCACCGAGCAATTCCGCCAAAATGCAGTCACAACCAAAGTGTTGCACAGCTATCCAGGATTAAAACGGGGCGTAGTGTAATTCTTGCCAAATCCTCAAGGAAATGATCCCTTCAAATTATCTTCCACACTCCTCATTGTACACCAAACACAACGTGTATTCCAGTGCCAATTTATGCATGAAGTTGATGTAATGTTGGGTTTTAGGAGTGAGTGTTATTTGATAATATCGCAAACTTCCCCAACCATCGGCTCAAAGTTGTTGTAATTGTGTCACACAGGCAAACGCACGCCGCCACCGTCGGCACGCCCTCCACTCGTTCTGCCCAATCAGCGGGTGGCATTTGCGGTCACGTGATTGTCTCCCCTTGACGTGTTGCGAACACGCGGACGGACACGCGCACGCACACATCAATTGTGCGTCCAAGTCCCGCCTCGCGTGCTGCGATTGGTTGTTCATGTTGTATTATGATTACGTAACTGTTTTTCAAGGTAACTTATCGGTTATAATAGCTGTCATGTGTGCCAAGGATATTGTTGCAACGTCGCACATGTACTTTCTGACTGATAGATGGATAAACAGATACCAGCTCGAGAAACGGGGGGTCTCATTCTCATCCAAATAGAAATAAAACATGAATAAAAATAAATGAGCTGTGAAAGGAAGTGCACAAATAGTAAACAGTCCACAAAAGAGCATAATTTAACGTTAATTGTACTTGTAAAGATTGTGCCATGACAATTACACCCTTGTTGAAGTTTTGTGTCATTTATTTTATTTTTCATTTTTCCATGTATTTTTAAGCTTTACCAGAGGAGCACTTCATTAAACAAATAAACACAATGCCCCACCAATCCAAAGAAAATGTAAAAATCTCCCCATCAAAATCACAAGATGATACAAGGCAAATACGTTATAATACATTTACTGTTTGTCTGTTTTATTTATTTTACTTTCCCACTCTGCACACCAGGTTATTATGAAACCCATTCACTGAGTTAAATGGATGGATGGATGGAAATCAATAATACAAATATGACCTAAATAAATGAAAGCAGTTGTTGTCAGGTAGGATTAATCTATTACATCAGACAACTAGGAAAACAAGATCATTGGATAATTATTCCCACCTGGACATATTTATTCTTTTATTTTGCCGAAGCAATGATATCCATAAAAGAAGACACTAAGATGATATGGTTGTAAATTTTTACTTCACTTAAAGGGTAAAAAAAAAAAAAAAAAGTCACTACGTATACCTTTGGCTGCCCATACCTGCGTCCCAACAACCTTCAGAGCACTGAGTGACCTGCAGGTCACCTGATGGAGTTGCAAGGTTGGAATAATCGTCAGACGTTCACAATTTTGTATCTAAAATGAAAACATTATTATTATTATTATTATTATTATTATTATTATTATTATTATTATTATGTTGCGTGAAGAAGGACATTACTTTATCTGTAGGCCTGCTCGCGTCTTGGTTTCTTTTTTACCGTCAAAACTATGCAAATGACGCCAGACGTGAAGGCAGCTGAGGACAGACCAGTACGCTCCAAAATGGCGAATCACAAGGGTAAGCAGGCCTGTAAAGTTATTCCGTGTGAATCAGAACCAGGACGCTTGTTATCCTCGCAGTAGGCACAATTGGTAACGTTCACGTCGCTGTTTTTGAATCGTTGAAGCTATTGCTCCGTTTCCTCTGAAGCGCTGACTCTTTCTCCGGGCGCAGCATTTACAGCTACCGTTAACTTTTTACTGCTAGCTTTGGCTGTGAAGTCATGCTAACCTAATTTGAGGCGCAAGAATTTTAGTTGTAAAAAGTTGTAAGGAAGCTACAGGTATCTGCCTCTGTCATACCGGGACGCTTGTAAAGTAAACGAGAAGTAAACAACCACAGTTTATAGTTAAGTAATGGATAATAGCATCCAGAATGTAGCATTGGTAATCTTACCATTACATTAATAATACAACTGTGTATGTAAAACTGCTCACTGCTGCACTCATTATTTTATGCTAGCTGTTTATTTTTTCTTGTATGTACAGACGTGGAAGAGGAGATTTACGACAAGGTCGTGGATCTAACAGAGTATGCCAAACGGCAGCCATGGTGGAACCGCCTTTTCGGAAAAAAATCCGGCCCCATAGCAGAGAAATACTCAGTGGCCACACAGATCGCAATAGGTGGAGTGAGTGGATGGTAAATATTCTCATTGGAAATGCATTACGCTGCCTTTAGTGTTCCAAGCTAACTTCCCCACTGAGTTATAGTATTGATAAATATGAATATGAATGGCTGGGGAATTCCCCAATGCTTAATGAGGCAATGTCAGATTAAATTAGGCAGTCTTAGATATCTCTGCCTCATCTTGTCTCGATCTTCTGTTGTCTGATTGGACATGGCTGTCTGTATTTCATAGAGTGCTCAGCGAGGGACTTGTGCCTCCCTTATTTCTTTATACTTTGCTAGGAATATGGGAAATAGGTGCAGAGATTTATTGTAACATGTGCAAACATGCATGGAAATACAGCACATAAGGCAAAAACAGTTTATACAATACAGACAACCTAGAAATTGACCACATTTATTCTTCAGTACAGCCTGAACTCTCTGAGGCAGCTTTCTTGTCATTTCTTAAATAGTCTTCAGGAACAGCTCTCCAGGCTTCTTGAAGGACATTCAAAGCTCTCCTTTGGATCCTTGGCTGCCTTTTGTTTTGTTCTCTATCAAGAAGATCCCCACACTGCTTCAGTAATGCTGAGGTCCAGGCTCTGGGGAGGACAATCCATGGCTGATAGTGTACCATTGTGTGGTTTTTCTGTCCAGGTATGCTTTTACTGCATTGGCAGTATGTTTGGGATTATTGTCATGCTGAAAATGAAGTTGTTCCTAATCAGACTCTTTTCACATGGCATTGCTTTCTGCATTCATGATTCCATCAATTTTGACAAGATCTCCAACACCGCTGGCTGAAATTCAGCCCCAACCCATGACAGAGCCTCCACTGTTTTTGCTGTGGACAGTCATTTCAAGGATAAGCAGTACCTTGATTTGAACCCAAAGTTTAAAATTCATATTCATCACTCCATAAGACCTGTTAGCACTGATTTGCAGTCCAGTTCTTGTATGATTTGGCATACCTCAGCTTTTGTACCACAGCCAGGTACCAGGACTGGATTGAAAATGAGTGAAAAAAGCAGCCGATGTCCAAAGAAAACTTTGAAGGACCTACTGCTTAAGACTATTTAAAAAAAAAAAAACGACAGGAATGTCTGGCTCCTTGGAAGCAAAATATCAAATATATGCTCATCTTAATGTTCAGGCTTTACTGTAACAGAGACCAAACTGTGTTTTGCCATCAGTTATGAAAACAGATTTCACGCTCTAACATAACTGTGCAATTAAAGTATCTTCCCAAACAATGTTTTAGTTACACTTTATCAGTGTGTCCATTCACTGTCATGCAAACCTTATAGTGGTCATTGTAAAGCTAACTCATGTCATTATTATTAACATTAGGTTAACTGTTATGCTGTATTTTCAACTCACCTCAGGTGTGCAGGTTACCTCTTCCAGAAGGTTGGAAAAGTTGCTGCTACAGCTGTGGGGGGCGGTCTTCTGCTGTTGCAGGTATTATTGCATCACTCAGCATAAATACGTGCGGGTTCAACTTTTCAACAGATTGACGGCGTTTTGGTGAATCTCTCTCTCTCTCTCCAGGTCGCTAACAACAGTGGCTATATCCAAGTGGACTGGAAGAGAGTAGAGAAGGATGTCAACAAAGCTAAGAAGCAGTTAAAGAAGGGAACAGATCAGGCAGGCCCTGAGCTCAACACGTTTGTTGAGAAGGTAAGTTAATTGTGAGAGGATTTTCACTTTTCCATTACAGCTGAAAATGAGACAGTGGGGGCAGTCTGATGGACTAGTAGTTGAAAGTCTTGACCATGTAACTCCCTCATTTTCAGGTGTTTCTTTCTTTCTTTAACCATGTTTCCTGTCATTAACAACACTAAACATTTAAAAGGCGAATGGCCAAAAATGATTCTTATTAAAACATCCAATAAATAAATAAAATCATCAGTCAACAAGATGTTTTGTCAGTTATCTTCTATTAAAGTCTGTCTGTCCTCCCAGAAGTTTGTATTCCCACTCAGCATTCAACTTGGCAACACTTTGGGGCCGTTATTTCAGGCTGGTCCAAACTCATATCTTCATGAATAACAATTTCAAAGGGCACTGGGAAATTGGCAATCAATTCTGATTAAGAACTGGTTCATCAGTTTAGTGACTTTGCATCTAAATACGGGTTAAAAAGCCATTTTAACATTAACTTTTAATGGTTATGGTTCAGTTCTAAGTGCAAACATGATCAGTGTAGCATGTGAGTCCACGTTCCAGATACAGTAAGCCAAGAACAACAAGAGGTGCACTTGTTTGTCTTTGATATAATAAGTAGATACATCTTCAGCCGCACAGCTGAAACTGCTGTGAATGTTGTGCAACCCTTCCAAACAAGCTATACTCATTCAGTCTTTTCAAGCACTTAAATATTTCCTGAAGCTTGTGGTGTCTCAGTTGTAGCTCGTGTTTTTGGTTTTTTTGCAGTTTCTCTGAGCATTGCACGGTCCGATCTTGGGGTGAATTTTCTGGGACATTCACTCCTCGGAAGATTGTAGCATTGTGTTAACGCACACCTGAATGCTCCAGACCAGCAAAGTGCCAGATTCTGCTTTTATAGAGGTGCCCACACTTGCTGATGATTAATTCATCAAGTGCATTTGATTAGGAGCACCTGGCCGCTACTTAGCCTCTTAATTCCTAGGAAAGTAACAAAGGTGTACTTAGTTTTCCACAGGACTGTAAGTTTAGTGTATTGTTATCGATCGGTTCTTAGGGGGCAGAGGTGGGAAACCCACCCTCTTTAGGAACTCAGAGTCCTGCTGTAGATTACTGTTCAGCATTCATTGAGTGCCATACCCCTGTGCTGATGCTGTTAGCATATGCTTCCATTATTCTTCCTCGCTAGTTTAAAGTTTTACAGAAATTGATGTAAAATCTTAAAAAAAAAAAAAGTCAATTGGTTAAGTCCACTTGCATGCCTGTGACTGCGGGTTAATATCCGCCCAGAGTTGTAACTATATTAACCACTGAAATATGTTTTGTGTCTTTCAGTCCAAAGAGTTTGTGAAGAAAAACATTGTCGTCACAAGTGGCTTCATCGGAGGATTCCTGCTCGGCCTGGCGTCTTAGGGCCTGCCGAACGAAAGGAGTGTATTGTTTTTCTTTTCTTTTCTTTTTTTTGATGTTATGAAAAACTATAGAGGATAATTATATCATTGCTGGAAGGTTCTCAAGTGTTTTAACAGCAAACAACCCACAGATACCAGTTTAGCGTGAAGCTCTGTGTTTCTAGATAAGCTGCACTGCAAATCCTTCTGTTTCTAACACCTTGTTTCCGACTGCTATCGATAAAGACGTGGGACTTATTTATTAGCTCAGAATGGCCCTCTTGAAACACTCCATTTTCAGCGCCAAATCATACATATCATGGAAAATGAGTTAAGAGAGCAAAGCCGGCAGAATGTTTCTGTTTTGTGTGTATTTAGTTACCAAATGGATGGTTGTTCCAGAAGGAGAGGTTTCCCACTGCTGCTGTGCACAGTTTCTACAAATAGACTTCAGTTCACCTTCACCTGGCAGGGAATGCCTTTAGGATTTTCCATCAGTGCCACAGTTAAGTTTTTTCAGCTTCACGCATCATAATCGTGTTCAGAGTGAAAACTTGAAGCTTAGCATAAAAGTGCTGATAGATGAGGGGTCCTTACGCCTCTGGAGGTGCTGCATGTTTTGTGGGTTACACCAGTCTCTGCGGTCTCTTTTTTATGTTTAATGTTTAGCAGTGATTTCATGCTGTAAGTACTGAAGGTTGTCGTTTTACTATTATGTAAGTAAATAAAAATACATAAGTTGAATTGTGTGTAATTCATTTACCAGTACAAATGAATCTTCTTCCTCTTGAATTAGTCTGTTAATGTGCATTCATAAAAGCTTGTTTGTTTTCACTTATAACAGATTTTGTCAAATATTTTATAGCAATTGAGCGTTTTGAATCAGTGTCATTACAGTTTATAATGTGCCCTGTTTTTCTACAATGTGTTTTTAAGACAGTTATATTTTTACAGGGATTTACACTGCTCAGAAAAATAAAGGGAACACTCAAATAACACATGCTAAATCTGAATGAATGAAATATTCTCATTGAATACTTTGTTCTGTACAAAGTTGAATGTGCTGACAACAAAATCACACAAAAATCATCAATGGAAATCA